>JASAMZ010008897.1:0-15029 GCA_030248115.1 Linhomoeus sp. GSCO2_2 | reverse complement strand
GAGGAGAGAGAGAGAGGTGAGCCCAGAATTCAAAATTGCGCCAAAAATTGCGCGCGCCTCACTCCTTTGAGAGAGAATTTCGCGAGATGATGAAATGAGAAATTCAAAACTTGCGCCAAAAATTGCGCGCGTCTTTAGTCTTAGGCTTTGCTGCTGAAACAGAGACAAAATCTACTGCCAAATTAGCACGCCAATAGATGCATTGAAGTGAGAGGGGAGTAAAATGGTCGTAAAAAATATGCATATGTTCCTTTGGGGGGGGGGGGGTTTGGGGGGGGGGGTTACCCCCCCCATGGCCATCGGCCGATACGGACGATGTTCCGGACGACCCCCCCCCCCCGGACTCCCATCCCAGACCGACCCCCCCCCCCCCCCCCTAGCGACCCCAAATTACCGAAAAATTTTCGCCTGCGGCGCAATTTTGTTGGTTTAATATGTATTTTGACCACTTTTAAGCTAGTAAATGGCGTTTATGTGTATGTTTGCGGTACTAAATGAGTAAAATACACGTTTTTCTGCACGTTTTGAAGCAAAAATTGCCAAATTTCCTTCAGTAAAAGACCCCCCTAGCTTTTCAAAATGGCCATCCGGAAACGGAATCCGGTTCCGGATGACCCACCCCCCCTCGACCCTCAGTTGACCCCCCCCGGACCAAATCTGGTAGGAACCTATGAAAATATGGTGGTAAAAATGGTCGTAAAAATGGATGTAAAAATAGACTAGGGGCGCCAATAGGCGCATTGAAGTGAGATAGAGAGAACCGAGTTGGATTAAAATGGTGGTAAAAATATGGTCGTAAAAAATGGTCGTAAAAAATGGTTCTTATATGCATATCATTACTACTTGCGTGGGCTGTGGACCTGCATCCGAGCGATAATCGATTGGTCAGCGCCTCTGCAGATGGGACTGTGGGACTCTGGGAACCGGGTAGGCTTTAGGGTTACCCACCCAGGATTTCTGAGGTTACCCAGAGACCCGGATTGGGACTTTAGGCTATATGTTCCGTCCCTGCTACACGTCTTGGTGCTGCGTAGAATCCGAAAACAAGTTATCGTAAATACTCGAATACCCCCCCCCCCCCCCCCCCCCCCCCCCAATGAGCCCGCCCTCCAATACTTCGCCCTGCTAGAAGGAGTTTGAAATAATAAGCCCTGCCCTACCTGGCACCGTAAAAGCTGCCCATTATAGCATGTATGGTATCAGGTCGAGTGTCGACGCGTCTCTTCTACTGCGTCGCCCACTGTGTCCATTCACCAACCAGCTTTTACAAAATAACTACAGTACAGTACTCTTACTTTCACTTTCACTACAGGCAATGAGTAGAGCAGAAGATTCCCACTTCTGTCGACTACGTGGAGGTTTGAATTTCTTTCGATAGAAATTTTTTTATTGAGATGTTGGAATTTCTGGATGGAAAGTTTTGAATTTATGGAATGTCTAGATAGAAATCGTGGAATTGCTTATGGAAATTGTGGAATTTTGGATATAAATTGTGGATTTTTTATATACTTTTGGAACTTGTGGATTGAAATTGTAGAATTTGTGGATTCTTGAATGTTTTGGAATTTGGTAATTTGAGTAAAACCAGGACGAATTTTTCTAGAATTTCGGTCAGGTGAAAACGTTACAAACAAAGTTGAGAATTTCTTGTAATCCGCAGCCTTCTGTTCGCAAGTTACATTATTTCGTTCCATTCGTCTATGCGTCCTATGAAATTTACACGTTTTACAAAAAATTGTATTTTTAGATTCTGGCCGCCCACGCTAGCATTCTCGATTTGGAGATGGTTAGAACCGTCCTCACGTTCGATTTCAAGAGTGGCCCACTGGCTTCGGGTGAGCTTCGGGGTAGTTTTGGTGTTATTTCTGTATACAGGGTGTGGATGAATGCGTGTAGCATTTGTACAAATGGATGTGAATTGTGTAGGGGGGGGGGGGGGGGAGGGGGTCAGAAAACTAGACAAATACGCAAAAAGTGCCAAAAATTAGTTGTTTTTGCTCTATTATGACGCGAAGTTTATTGAAAATGGCCAAAAATGCTCAAAATGGCGCCGTAGGCGGAAATTTTGGCCACTTTAGGACTGATTTTGCGAAGATTTCCTCATTTATTCCGGGGTCTGAACAGGAATCCGGAATCCGTTTCCTGATGGAACTTTTGGGGGGGGGGGGCGCATCTGGAAATCTCATGCGGGTAACCCCCCCCCCCCCCCCCCCCCCCCCCCATCCACCCCAATCGCACCTATGACAAGGGTTGGACAATTGGGTGTAATTTTTGTACAGGGAGAGATGAATGGGTATAATTTCGTACGGAGTGTGATAACTAGGTGTAATTTTGCATCCAAGCCATCTCACCATTTCAGGTGTCGGTTGGAACACCAACTGCGTCCAGTCAGTAGCCTCGCCACTGAGAGAGATCACATAACCGAAGATAGAGCAAGAGCGATCGCAATGGAAGCCGAATCTGTGGCCATTCAGTGTGTATTGGGGGATGTTCCACTACAGGGTGGCGGCAAGCTTCCTTCCAATGGGGTGGCCAATTTGTGGATTGGAGCATAGATGCAGGGGGGGGGGATTCCTATGATCACCCCCCCCCCCCCAACCCCCTCCCTGGCATCCTAAATTCCGAAATAAATCTGGAGATTTCAGAAATTTTCTTGCATATAATATTTGGTTGTTTTTGGTCCTATTTTGTCCAAATTTCGCCTGCGGCGCTATGTTTCGTTTATATGTGCGCGCAAATTAGCGTGTTTTGACCGAAATAAGTTGTTTTGGAGCTTTGGCCATTCCAAAGTGGCTTTTCCGGGTCCCAGGCCTCCGCACAATTTTGCCTCCGGGTGCCCTGCACCTATGGATTGGAGCGTACGTGTAAGCGCCAACCGGCCAGGGGGGGTATAGGACCCCTCAGGGGGGGTATAGGACCCCTCAGGGGGGGGGGTCTGAGGCCCCTGGAGGGGGGGGGGGTCAAATGACCTAAAAATTTTGCCAACAAAGTACCAAAAAATATAGGAATATTTTGCAAAAATAGGCCAAAAAGTGCCAACAAGCTGTTTTAAAAAAGTTGAGTTGTTTTATTAATACAGAGTGCTTTGTGAGTATTTTAAAGTGGAAGAGTAAAAGAGTGGATACTTTTGTAAAGTATTTCGAAGCCTTTCCGATATGACGCGCGCCCGCCCGGAGTCCACTATTCATGCGCTGCTTCTGACACGCTCCTATCTGAGGGGTTCTTGCAGGGCAACATTGGAATCGCCCGGGATTAATTTTTTTAGCAGACAAAGTTGTTCGTAAGACAAGGGTTTAAAAAAACAAAAGTATTTCTGTAGGAATGACCGCTCAACAACTGCCTCAACGTAAGCTTTCAAACGGTCGAACGAATGCCGCTCTACAACGTAAGACGAGCGAGTTAGGGCCCATTTGCTGTTTTAACCTTTGAGTAACTGTAGCACGCAAAATTCAAACTTTCGAATCTCGACTTCTCTTAACGGAATGATCAGTGTGCCGAAACCTATTCAACAAACTCAAGATCGTCTCTCTACGACGGAAGACGAGCGAGTTAGAGAAGTTTTGCGTTTGGAACTTTTGGGTTACTGTAGCTCGCGATATTCAAATTTTTGAGTTTCCATCAATAGAAGAACAAATGATCACTGATCGTGAGCTATCCAGCAACTCAAGATCGTCTCTCTACGACGCACGCTGAGCGAATTAGAACGATTTCCATGCTAAAAACGCGAGAATGTCGCTTTTAGTGGTGCGTGTTTGCGTAATTTACAAATTTTTACGCCAAGTGAAAGAGCACGTCGAGACCTTTTAGTTGACCTATCGCACGCCGCTCTACGGCGCAAGACGAGCGTGTTCGAGCCGTTTTGCGTTTTGGACCCTCGGGTTACTGTAGCGCGCGCAATTCAAACTTTTGAATTTCGAGTTCTCTTAACGGAATTATCAGTGTGCCGAAACCTATGCAAGAAACTCAAGATCGTCTCTCGCGCGTTTTAAACCTTTGGGTTACTGTAGCTCCCGAAATTCAAACTTTTGAGTTTTGACCAATAGAAGAACAAATGATCAGTGAGTCGAGAGCTATCCAACCCACTCAAGATCGTCTCCCTGCGACGCACGCTGAGCGAGTTGGAGCGATTTCTGCGCTAAAAACGCGAGAATGTCGCTTTTAGTGGTGCGTGTTTGCGTAATTAAGAAAATGTTTATGCCAAACGAAAGAGCACGTCGAGACCTTTCAGTTGACATATCGCACGCCGCTCTACGACGTAAGACGAGCGAGTAATAGCCGTTTTCAGTTTGAACCTTCGGGGTACTGTAGCGCGCGCAATTCAAACTTTTGAATTTCGAAGTCTCTTAGCGACATTACCAGTGAGCCCAGACCAATCCATAAAGCCCAAGATCGCCTTCCTACGACTTACCAACGCCGAGATCTGAGAGCGTGACGAACGAACGACGAACGAACGAACGGACGAACGAACGGACGAAGAGCTCTCGTAGGGGTTCGCCCGGCTGAGGCCGGGCGAAAAAATGGCTTATTTTTCGTCAAAAACGTCCAAAATTATAGCGCCGCAGGCGAACATTTGCTATTTTCAAGCGCCGCAGGCGAAATTTTTGAGGGGGTGGGGGCTTACCCCCCCCCCCCCCCCCCCCCCCCCCCCCCCCCCCCCCCCCCCCCCCCCCCCCGGTTACACGTGTGGATTGTTGGTCGAGTGTTGATCTCCCACAAGTGGCCAGCCCACGAATTCAGCGCACCACCGAGGAGTGGATGGGACGAAATCTGCTGATTGGTCAGAATTTTAAACGCCGATAGTTTTGCCGCATTGTACGACGGGGATTGATGATGTATTCTCGCTACGACAGTGCCATACTCCGCGCCTGAATTTCTTTGTCAAATAGTGTTGTTTCGCCTGAAAACTTTCGTTGTGCGTTCGCCGTTGTTAACTCGATTCTTCCCCTGTATACACTGCAAAAGATATTGTGACGAATTCGCCTCGGTATTTCGCGCTCGCAAGTGAACGTGTCGATGTTTCTATGGTTTTGATCAAGAATCGTTGAATAAAATACGCCACGGTTAGAACGCAGAGTTTTGTCGGTGCTATTTTGTGCCGGCACGGTTTCCGCATTATAACGTTGTATTTTGGTGCGAACTGTCGGAGTGTGGTGGCGGATCGCTACGGAAAGGGCCATTCTTCATTACCGTACTCCAGTTACAGTAGTCGACAGACTTACTTTTAATAGGCAAATCGAGTTTTGCCGAAGATTTGACTTTGAAAGTTCGTGAATTTGCATATTGATTCAAAAAGAATTACGGTAGCAGCGTTATTTAGTACAAAAGGGTCAAGGTTGACGCCAGCGGGTCTTTCTTTTCCACCACGCCAGTGAACGAAAGCGTAGAAAAAAGTCGAAAATTTCGGAAACTTCTGATATGGCCTCGCGCGGAACTTCGGACACGGTCGGCGAGGATCGACTGAGGGAGCCGTGTGGTAAGAATTTGAATTTGAAATATCGCAACGACGTCACATTTGATTCTATTCTGCGCTGATTCAAATGGAGAAGATCAGTATTCAATGCAAATGATCGGTGCTGTGTCATTCATGCAAATTTGGGGCGGGATCAACAAAATCTCATGCGCGTTTCACCTGAATTGAGGGTACAATTTTGTCTACCTACAATATTGCGGATATTTGCGCAACGGTGAACGGTCTGTGGCGGCTTCGTGGCACCCGCCTGCAATGGTGTCCTCGGAGCGAGAATAGCGCTCGAATCCCGCCTCCTTTTCTCTCTCTCGTTTTCCCAATTTCTCGATACGAATCCAAACGAATTGTATGTATTGTGCCCAATTTCAGGAGGCGCGCGCCTTTGTCTCGACCCCGGTTGCCGAGGGGCCCCCAACCCCGCCTTTTCGGCGCCCGGACGCCAACAACGCCGGCGGCGGTTAGCAGCAGCAGCAGTGGCAACCAGGTACGTGCGTGCGTGCGTGCGTGTGTCTGAAAGTTTTTCTTTCGTAGGTGCGATTGCTCCCGGGGCTTGGGGGGGGGGGGGGGGGGGGGGGGGGGGGGTTAGACCGAGATTTGGGGAGGGGCTGACAAGAACAAGAGTCACGTTTCTTGGTGCTCTCAAATAAATAACTAAAAATGCCCAAAAATTGCCTGAAAACTGCCAAAAATACCTGTTTTTGCTCAGTTTTGAAGCAAATTGCTAATTTTGGGTCGATTTTATGGGAAATTTCCTGGTTTTCAGGGGGGTAGCCACTAGCGGGCCCAGGGGGGGGGGGGGCCGCCCCCCCCCATACGGTCCGACCTTTGAGAAAAATTTTTCTTAAACGACACGCAAATATTAAAAAATTTCGCCTGCGGCGCTATTTTGGGAACGAATTTGGCATTTTAGGACCAAAAATCGCCAAATTTTCGCCTGCGGCGCTCAATTTAGGCAAATTTTTGTACAGGAAATGTAAACCAGGCAAGTCGTCCGGGGGACGCAGTATACTCCACAAATTTGAACTCCTACGCACGGTGACTCCTCTCCCCTGTTGTGGTCTCCTGACACCCCCAATCGCAAAACTAATGCCGAATTCGTGATCTACATCCCAGAATACCCCAGAATCGACATACAACACCCCTAACTTTCTATGGACTCGCAGAACCAAAATTCTGCACTTGGGGTACGGTAGCATGCGAATTCGTCATAGGTACGCTTAAACATCATCTAAACGCCCAGGCAAGTCGTCCGGGGGACGCAGTATACTCCACAAATTTGAACTCCTACGCACGGTGACTCCTCTCCTGTTGTGGCCTCCTGACACTCCCAATCGCAAAACTAATGCCGAATTCGTGATCTACATCCCAGAATACCCCAGAATCGACATACAACACCCCTAACTTCCTATGGACTCGTAGAACCAAAATTCTGCACTTGGGGTACGGTAGCATGCGAATTCGTCATAGGTACGCTTAAACATCATCTAAACGCTAAACAAATGCCAAATTCGTAATCAGCGCCCCCGAAAACCCCGAAATCGAGTATAATATCGCGAAAGCCGACCCGACACCCAATATTCAAATGGACGCAGCAGGGTTACTGTAGCTCTGCAAATTTGCCAAAGACACTTTTCTGGATCAGATTTCAACGTAGAATCGCTTAAAACCACTTTTGGAACGATCCGGCAACGCATTCGGGCGCTACAGACGTCGAAACGCGAAAATCGCACTTTTCGACCCCGGAGTCGAAAAAGTTGCGGGAAAATAACTTTTTTGTGTTTCGCCGGATTTTCTCCGTTCATGGCTCATTCGATAGAGGACATCTGGGAAGGAGCAACAAAAGCGGTCTCGCCGCTCTAGCTGCTACCTAGCTCGCACAGCAGCCCGTCAAAGTCGACCCGGGGCCAAAATTCGCGAATTTTTCAAATTTGGCGCCAAAATGGGTCCCGCAGCGATCCAATTCTTTTTTTGCCGACTCGGCACTATCGAGGGCTACAACATATCAAAAGATAGTATATACCATTATATGCAACTTTTTCGAGTTCTACCTTGTGTAACCCATTTTTCAGTACTTTGAAAAAATAAATTTTTGAATTTCCCGCCAACGGGGTCCCGGAGCGTGACCCCATATGTCGTGCAGGTTGCCCACCTACTAGGCCTACCCAACGCAAAAGACCGTTTGCAAATCGGCCGCTGCACGCGCGAACCCCATCCGGTCCAAATTACTGCGTTTCGCGCACAAACGCTATATACTCCACACTTTTTGTGGAGTATAATAAACGAATGCCAAATTCGTAATCAGCGCCCCCGAAAACCCCGAAATCGAGTATAATATCGCGAAAGTCGACCCGACACCAACAATTCAAACGGACGCGGCAGGGATACTGTAGCTTCAAAAATTTTTCCAATACACTTTTCTAGACCAGATTTCAACGTAGAATCGTTTAAAACCACTTTTGAACCGATTCGGCAACGCATTCGAGCGCTACAGACGCCGTAACGCGATAATCGCAATTTCCGACCCCGGAGTCAAAAAAGTTGCGGGAAAATAACTTTTTTGTGTTTCGACCGATTTTCTTCGTTCATGGCTCATTCGATAGAGGACATCTGGGAAGGAGCAACAAAAGCGGTCTCGCCGCTCTAGCTGCTACCTAGCCCGCACAGCAGCCCGTCAAAGTCGGAAAAGAACCAAAAATCGCGAATTTTTCAAATTTGGCGCCAAAATGGGTCCCGCAGCGACCCAATTCTATTTTTGCGTGTTCGGCACCATCGAGTACTACAACATATCAAAAGATAGTATATACCATTATATGCAACTTTTTCGAGTTCTACCCTGTGTAACCCATTTTTCAGTACTTTGAAAATTTAAATTTTTGAATTTCCCGCCAACGGGGTCCCGCTGCGTGACCCCATATGTCGTGCAGGTTGCCCACCTACTAGGCCTACCCAACGCAAAAGACCGTTTGAAAATCGGCCGCTGCACGCGCGAACCCCATCCGGTCCAAATTACTGCGTTTCGCGCACAAACGCTATATACTCCACACTTTTTTGTGGAGTATAAAAACGTAAACATTTTTGCCTGCGGCGCAATTTTGAATCTAAATTTAGGGTATCTATCGGGTTTCAAATGTCAAATTTTGGCGACTTTTGGCGATAAAATGGTCTAAAAGTGGGAAATTTTTGCCTGCGGCGGTTTGGAAAAATTTTGGATTTTGTGTCTCTTCTATCGGAAAATCCTGGGCCCGCCACTGGGGGTAGCTGCCAGCTGGAATGTCGGCCATGAGTCGGTGGGGGGGGGGGGATTTAGCATGAATCTCATTGCCGTTGGTACATGTAAGGGGGTGGTGTGCCCCCTGCCCCAAATCGCACATCTGAGAATAGCGCTCGAATCCCATCCCGCCTCTTTTCCTCTCTCTCTCTCTTTTCCCAATTTCGTGACAACAGTCCGTTTGCCCAATTTTAGGAGTCGCTCGCGCGCCATTGTCTCGAGCCCGGTTGCTGAGGATCGATCGGCGCCGTCGCTTCCCTACATACCTACAGGGTCGGCAACAGCACCGCCGGCGGCTGCAATGGAAACCAGGTGCGCCCGTACGTCTGAAAACATGGGTGCGATTACCCCCCCCCCCCCCCCCCCACCCCAGGTTTTGCAATTTTGTGAAATGGCGCTCAAGTACGGTTTGCGTGAGTGTGGACAGCTGTCGCTTTGGTTGGGAGGAACTGTGTGACGACACTTCGTGAATTTGCGTGCGCGTAGCATTTGAAAGATTGAGATTTTGAGGAAATTTGTGTCGATCGATGTCGAACGTGAAATTGGTCTTGTGCAGTTCATCAAGGTTCGCTTGTGTAATCTGTGAAATTTGTGGATGAAAGAGTTTGTGGCCATTTTGCAGAAAATGGTGCGATTTGTGCACAGATGCGTGCAACTGGTAAATTTCTGTGAGGTGTGCAGTCGTGTGAATTTGCATTGAATTTTGATTATAATTTTGATATTTTTGAGTAGGTAATTGTGGTATTTGTGAATTCTGCAAAAACCGTTATAGTTTATTGACTGTTTTATTTGATATATTTTATAATGATTGTGAATTTGTTACTTTCTGCGTGTGCGGTTTCATATTTTGTTGAAATTAGAATTTTTAGATTGGTGAATTTGTGCCAAAGGGATTTTTAATTTATTGAATGTTATATTTTTAGGTACGTAAATTTATTCAGAACAATTTGTGATGCACTTATTTAATTTTGATGTTTTGTCGTTGTTTGTTTTAGTGAAATGTGATAGTGCAAATTTGTGAACTTGCGCTATATTTAGGTTTGTGATTTGGCATTTTCTGCGTAATTTTGAAAATTTGAATTCCTGCGAGAGTGATTTTACATTTGTTCAATGTTGATATTTTGGGGTTGTTTATTGTGAAACATGAAATTGTGTAAGTTTGTGAATTTGCGCTGAATTTTGCATTTTGCGGAAGTGATTTTGAATTTATTGGATGTTTGATTTTATGCAGCGATTGAGAATTCGTGAATTACTGCGTGAGCTACCTAAATGCTTTAAATTTTAACATTTTCTGTTTGATTTCGGAAATGTGATGTTGTGTGAATTTGTGATGAATTTAGCTTTATTTTGATGTTTTGGTGTAATTTGTGGGAATTTGTGCGAAAATGTTTTGACTTTAGCGATTGAGAATGTGTGAATTTATTTGGGGGAGTGATTCTGCTTTGCTAAATTTTGATATTTTGTGGTTGCCTCTTTTATGTGAAATTGTGTAAACTTGTGAATTTGCGCGATCGAATATGCGTGATTGAATTTGCGTGATGAAATAATTTTGACTGTAATTGTGATATTTTTCTGTGATTGTGAGGTTTGTGCGAAAATGGTTTTCTGCAAGAATGATTGCGCATACAAATTTTATAATTTGAAAATTTTTAATTCAAATGCTCAACTGAAGATATCTGTGCTTTTGTAGACGTGTCACACATCAATCGACAAGCGTATTTAATTTTGATATTTCGTGTTTGTTTTGTGAAATGTGAAATTGTGCGAATTGGTGAGGTTGCGCTATATGTTGAATTTAATTTTGGCATTTTCTGTGTACGTGTGGAACTTTGTGAACTTTGCAAAAGTGATTTTAAATTTATTGAATATATTGTTTTTTGAGAAGCTTGATGCATTTATTTAATTTTGAGTTTTGGGGTTGGTCGTTGAATTATTATTTGGGGTTGAAATGTGGAAATATGTAAATTTCTGAAATCCACTAACTTTTTTATTTCAAGAGTGATATCTTTGTGCCATTGTGGGAATCTGGATTTGTGCAAAAATGGTTTTGACGTTATTGAATAGTTTGTTTCTATGTGATGATTGAAAGTGTGCCAACTTCTGCGAGAGTGATTTTGCATTTTATTAATTCTGATATCTGAAGTTCAAAAGCTCGATTTTTTTATTTTGAGATTGTCTGTGTCGACGTGGAATTTTGTGAATTAGTGCGAAAAGGATTTTGAATTTATTGAATATTTTATTTTTACGTAATTATTGAGAATTTGGTATGCATTCAATTTATTTTGTGGTTTGTTGTTTGTGAATGTGAAATTGTGTAAATTTGTGAATCCCCATCCCTCCCCTCCCTCCCCCCCCCCCCCACACCCACCCACCCACTCCCCACCTTCTACCCTCTTCTGTTCCAGGCCAGGCCGCCTCGGTTTCTCCGACCAGGCAGAACCACAGCACCAACGGACCCCACTCGCCCCACCAAGGACCCCCTACGGTACGCTACGCACCCAAATCGCACCCAAGAAAGCGGCCGGCAACGACCCCAACACCCCCCACGGAGCGTACCATCCTCACACCCAGCCGATGGGCTCGCCCCGCCGCCGACCGTCGTCGCGCCCCGTGAGTGTACTCTCTCGTTGTCGACGTTGGCGCGGTCGCCTTTACTGACGCCTGACTGTGTACTAATTCATTTTCTTGCGGAATTTTACTTGTTTTACATTTGATTTTAATTATTTTGCCGAAATACCCTCGCGTCTTTTGCTCTTGTCTTAGTCTAAGTGTGGTCGACTTTGGCGCGGTCGCCTTTACTGACGCCTGACTGTGTATTTGGGCAAATTGTCTTGCTTAATTTTACTTGTTTTACATAAATTGATTTTAATTATTTTGCCGAAATACCCCCGCGTCTTTTGCTCTTGTCTTAGTCTAACTGTCGTCGTCATTTGCGCGGTCGCCTTTACTGACGCCTGACTGTGTACTAGGTCAATTCTTCTAGCTGAATTTCTCTTATTCTGCGTGAATTTGTTTTTTATTATTTTGGCGAAATACCCCCCCGCGTCTTTTGCTCTTGTCTTAGTCTAAGTGTGGTCGACTGTTGCGCGGTCGCCTTTACCGACGCCTGGCTGTGTACTAGGTCAAAACTTCTAGCTGAATTTCTCTTATTTTGCGTGAATTTATTTTTTATTATTTTGGCGAAATACCTCCGCGTCTTTTGCTCTTGTGTTAGTCTAAGTGTGGTCGACGGTTGCGCGGTTTGGAAGGGGGGGGGGGGGCGGAATTTTTGAGGCCACAGGGGGAGGTTGGACCAAGACGCTGTGAAAGTACATCAAAATTTGGGCCGCAGGCGAAAAATTCTTCTGCTAAAATATTGCCTTATAATAGCGCCGCAGGCGAAAATGTTTGCACATTTTGGCTTTTCTGTTACAAAATTGCCTTAAAATAGCGCCGCAGGCGAAAATTTTGTCTGAACATGCTACCGTGCAAATTTTTTTTCTTGGGAGGTCGGTATGGGGGGGGGGGGGAGGCGGATTGGCCGAATGGGGGGGGGGGGGCGGACGCACGCCTGACTGTGTACTAGGGCTAATTTTCTTGCGGAATTCCATTAAGTTTGCGTGAATTGATTTTAATTATTTTGGCGAAATGCCCTCTCGTTTTTTGGTCGTGTCTTAGTCTTAGTGTGGTCGCCTTTACCGACGCCTGACTGTGTACTAGGGCAAATTTTCTTGCGGAATTTCTTTATTTTGCGTAAATTGATTCTAATTATTTTGGCGAAATACCCCCTCGTCTTTTGGTCGTGTCTTAGTCTTAGTGTGGTCGCCTTTACCGACGCCAAACTGTGTACTAGGGCAAATTTTCTTGCGGAATTTCTTTATTTTGCGTGAATTGATTTTAATTATTTTGGCAAAATACCCCCTCGTCTTTTGGTCGTGTCTTAGTCTAAGTGTGGTCGCCTTTACCGACGCCTGACTGTGTACTAGGGCAAATTTTCTTGCTCTTTATTTTGCGTGAATTGATTTTAATTATTTTGCAAAATACCCCCTCGTCTTTTGGTCGTGTCTTAGTCTTAGTGTGGTCGCCTTTACCGACGCCTGACTGTGTACTAAGGCAAATTTTCTTGCGGAATTCCTTTAGTTTGCGTGAATTGATTTTAATTATTTTGGCGAAATGCCCTCTCGTTTTTTGGTCGTGTCTTAGTCTTAGTGTGGTCGCCTTTACCGACGCCTGACTGTGTACTAGGTCAAAACTTCTAGCTGAATTTCTCTTATTTTGCGTGAATTTATTTTAATTGTTTAGGCGAAATACCCCCTCGTCTTTTGGTCGTGTCTTAGTCTTAGTGTGGTCGCCTTTACCGACGCCTGACTGTGTACTAGGTCAAAACTTCTAGCTGAATTTCTCTTATTTTGCGTGAATTTATTTTAATTGTTTAGGCGAAATACCCCCTCGTCTTTTGGTCGTGTCTTAGTCTGACTGTATACTAAGGCAAATTTTCTTGCGGAATTCCTTTAGTTTGCGTGAATTGATTCTAATTATTTTGGCGAAATACCTCCTCGTCTTTTGGTCGTGTCTTAGTCTAAGTGTGGCCAACTGTTGCGCGGCCGTCTTTACCGACGTCTGAAGTGCTAGGGCAAATTTCCTTAAATTCGATGGGGAATTTTGCTTGTTTTGCGTAAATTGATATCAAATCCATGTCAAATATTCAATGATGTTTCAGAGACTTCGTCACGGTCCTTCGGTGGTCCTCTTCTGAATCCGGAACTCTCCAAGTTTCACACTGGATTCTTCCCTTGCCAACTGGGGCGTTCGCCACTCTTCAGTGGACTGTCAGGTAACTAGATTCTGCCGTTTTCTTAGATGTTTGGTCTTGAGAATATATACAGGGTGGATAGAAAAAGTGATACCCCTAGCTTTGTGGCCGCCGTTCTCGAGTTTGGCTCAACATATCAGGCACCAATTTGGAACGGACATACGTACTACATGGTGCTTCTGACAAGGTGTCAAAATTTCATGATTGAGCTTTTGCGAGTTTTGAATTTATTCAGTTTTGAGGCTTTTGTTTTTCTTTTGTGAAACGTGAAATTTGCGGTAGAGATGTATTAAGTTTGTGAATTTGCGGTAGAGATGTAAAGTTTTTTTTCCGAATTTTTTTTTGAAAAAAAGCTTTTTTTATTAAAAAAAGTCGACCGACTTTTTTTTCAATTAAAAAAAAAGTTTTGTTCTGGGTTGTGGGTAGAAGATACCATGTTGGTAGCAAAATCTTCCCCAATTTAGCTAACTTGAACATGACATTTCATTATTAAGTGCAGAATTACATCATGAAGACCAAAACTGCACCAGTTTTGGCCCTGCGGGCAGCTCAGAGTGTCAGAAGTGAAGATGGTTGTCACATTTTGTTGTCAGTTTTGGTTAAAATATTGCTGTACAACATCTACACCACTCTGTCGTGCAACGTAGAGGCTGAGAGTACCTTGCGGGCATAGCGTACACCACTGTAGCACCCTATGGTAGGCTTTGGTACACGGACCTAGTACTTTTGAAATAAAAATTTTTTTTTTGAAAAAAAAATTTTTTTTTTCGAAAAAAAATTGGGTTTGGAAAAAAAAATTTTTTGCGTCGATTTGTTTTGTGTAATTGTGGAAATTTGTGAATCTGTGCGAAAGTGATTCTGAATTTATTGAATGTTGTAATTTTATGTAATGATTGTGAATTTCTTAGTTTCTGCGAGTTGCAACTGTATCAATTTTTTGAGTATTGTGTCTATTTTTGTGAAGTGTGAAATCGTGTAGGTTTATGAATTTGCAGTAGATTGATTTTAATTTCGGTATATTTGTGTGTCTGTATGATTGTGGAAATTTGCGGATTTGTGCGTAAGCAATTTTGAATTATTGAGTTCTGTGATTTTGCGCAATGATTGAGGATTTCTTAGTTTCTGCGAGAGTGATTTTGTAATTTATTTAATTTCGATACTTTTGTTTGTGAAGTGTGAAATTGTGTAAATTTGTGAATTTCTGCTAGTTTATCAATAATTTTGATTTTTTTGTGTAGTGCAAATTTGTGTATTTCTGCGAATGTCATTTAATGTTGGTTGAATGTTGTATTTTGTGAAATGATTGAGAATTTGTGAATTTCTGTGATAGTGATTTGCCTTTATTTAATTCTGAAACTTCTGTTTGTGCTTGTGAAATGTCAAATTGTGTAACTTTTTGAATTTGCATCATATTTTCATGCATCGATCACCATGAAATTTTCACAGTTTGCCAGAAACGCCATGTAGTAAGATGTAGCCAAATTTGGGCCTGATACGTTGAG
>JASAMZ010008893.1:0-19552 GCA_030248115.1 Linhomoeus sp. GSCO2_2 | reverse complement strand
TCAAACGTGTCGATCGAGTTCCAAAGTTCTACGTCGTGTGACGAATCGCCGATTTCCTTAATGTGTGTTTTTCGACCATTGGGATACTGTAACTAACGAAATTTAAAATTTTATGTCCAGGCCAAATTTTGGTAAAACACAGAGTACTGATAAGTGCGTCGAAGCCTATCGAATAAGCTCAAGATCGCTCTCTACGATTTTCCAGCGTAGACACCTGAGATTGTTACGTACCTACCCATACGCATGGACGGACGGATGGGGACGCAGGCACGTCGAGCTCTTTTAGGGTGTGTCGCCCGCCTGGTACCGCGCGAAGAAACCGTGCGAACTTGCCACTTTGAACCGAGCAACATGGCAACTTGGAAGGCGGTCGCGTGTGCATTGTTGCTGTCCGCTCTGTGGCCTCTGGGGTCGTCGCGCACACCAGCAGACAAGTATTGGAACTGCACAGGAGCAACAGAACAACCCGACAGCTGCACAGTGGAACATTGTGGATACGTGAGAAAACAGGGCAGCCTCAAAGAAGCAAGAAAGCTTTGGGCTTTCTTTGGCAGGGTGTGCACTGCGGTCGGCGTTGCGCAGACGAAACTAGGCGCAGTTCGCAAATTTTAACGGTTCACTACATCCAAGGATTGTGTTTGGTCCCGGCTAGGTTAAGTTCAGTTGAAAGTTAGATTTCGAAGTTGCCTTGTGTCACTACACTACGGTCACTGGTGACAACAGTAAGATGGGGCACTGTCAACTATTGGGGTTTTCTTCTGAGACATATGTAATTTCTGAAATAATCACTGACAGTGATTCACTGTGAACAGAGTTCAGCAATTATAATTCAACTTATGTATCGCCGCGTCATTGACTTCAGCAGATGCCACTGCTTTGGCGTTAGCCGTATTTACAGTACATGAATGAGCAGACAAGAGCCACCCTTCTGTGTGCATTGGTGTAGAGCCTTGATTAACAAGTGATACGTGACACTCACTCCTTGAGTGTCAGATAGGCACTCCGCGTGATTGTTTTAGCAGACGGGGGCACAGAAACTCCAACAGGCCGATGTGGCGCAAGTGACGCGTTGTAGCAGGCTGTACTGACGACGATGAGCGCAGGCTGTACTGACCGCTGATCTACACTACACAACAGGGGATCCCCCGCTGGGGTGGACGGCGTCGGTGCCAGAAGTGCTACAGTACAATGCACCTATACCTCGGTTCGACTGCGCGTGCGTAGACGCCTTTCTCAGCGTGTCTTATATGGACGGCGTACTGTAGGCGCAGCAAAATCAACGGCGGACGGTATTTTCGGAATTTCACGAAATTTTACAGAGCATGAGTATTCCGCCAAAATCAGGCTAAATACACCGCGAATCGCAAAACGGGCGCCGGATTCGTGTTCTGTAGCGTCAGAAAGTCCAAAACAACTGACAAATCAATTTTTGAAATTTCTACGCCGGGACCCAATTTATTGCCGGCCGGGCGCCGAAATCAGGGTAGAGGCGTCCCAAATCGCAAAACGAACACCGGATTCGTGTTCAGCGTCGTCGAAAACCCCCGAAACAAGTAAAAACTCAATATCGAAAACCCCGGGATTCAAAAATTCGCCGCGGCTGGGGTGTGGTACCTCAAAGTGGTCAAGACACTTCATCTAGACCAACATTTGACGCGGAACACGATTCAATTTGCCGCTAAAGGCACGCTTTCCAAGTCAAAAATCCATTCAAAGTCGAAAATTCGAATTTTCCGCTTGGGACCCGGGACTTTTGTCACCGCGGATCTCCCGAACGACAAGACCGATCTCGGCGGTTTTGGTCTTGATCGAAAGGTCATAGAAGGCACTAAGCATAGGTTCCTTTGGGGGGGGGGGGGGGTTTGGGGGGGGGGGGGTTACCCCCCCCCCCCCTGGCCATCGGCCGATACGGACGAGGTTCCGGACGACCCCCCCCGGACTTCCATCCCAGACCGACCCCCCCCCCCCCTAGCGACCCCAAATTGCCGAAAAATTTTCGCCTGCGGCGCAATTTTGTTGTTTTAATATGTATTTTGACCATTTTTAAGCTAGTAAATGGCGTTTATGTGCATGTTTGCGGTACTAAATGAGTAAAATACACGTTTTTCTGCACTTTTTGAAGCAAAAACTGCCAAATTTCCTTCAGTAAAAGACCCCCCTAGCTTTTAAAAATGGCCATCCGGAACGGAATCCGGTTCCGGATGACCCAACCCCCTCGACCCTCAGTTGACCTTCCCCCGGACCAAATCTGGTAGGAACCTATGGCACTAAGTCAGAAAGACAAGATTAGTAGACGACGGGGGCAAAGCCCCGATGGGCACTCCTTCCCTCTGTAGGAATTTTTGGAGGTAAGGTGGCCTCATCAGGTCACCAACTAACCAATGAGATAGATCGATTAGGCCTCCTGATCACTCATATCGCAAAACTAATAGCAAATTCGGAATCGCAGCACTCTAAAACCCCACATTCGACATACAACACGCCTAGCTTTAGTTGAACCCACACAACCAAATTTTCACTCATGAGTGCCGTAGCATGCAAATTCTTCGAAACAGTCTCAAATGGTTCTAAAACGATAACGCAATGCCAGATTCGTAATCAGCGACCCCGAAAAGCCAGATTTGAGTACATACACAGTAGGTGACCCGACCAACCCAGGCAGCCAATATTTCGAATTCAAATTTACCGCCAAAATACGAGTCGGACGAAAAGTGATGGTAACAAAAATGGTGTATCTTTAGATGCTCTATCACGTGGATGTCCAATTGACACCGAAATATCTCAACTGACCCCACTTTGCACCGAAACACCGAAAATTTGTCACAAAAAACAATTTTTTGCCTAGAAAACTATTTCTTCCAAAACTGTTACTTTGCCACGATTTAGACCTTTATAAGCCTCAAACACTCCGCAAATATAGTCGATATCGATCGGAATAGTGCAGAGATATGAATGGCAGAATTTTGAAATTTTGTCAAAAAATCGATTTCTTTGAATTTTCACCACAAATTTGACCATTCACAGAGAAACTATCTATTACAAAGTTGTAGAGCTCCACGTGGCCTATCAAACAGTCTTTGTTCCATGTCAATATTGGTCTCCTGCCAAAAGTTACGCTTGTCCGAACTTTTACCCAAAAACCCGGGACCCAACTTTGGGGTGAATTTCCCGACCCGGGCAGCTTCTCACTGGAATTCTAACGTCGATTCAGGAAAGAACTATCCAAGTTGTTCAGCTTCGACAAACACCATGCGCCTACGTGCGAACACAAAAAATTACGAGTGGGACTCTGAACCATACTTTTGAGTCGAAAAACCCGGTTTTTGCTACCCAGCCCGGGCAGTCCCGGGCCCAGCCCGACGGCGCCCCTGCCATCGGATAGCCCAATGACTTTTACATATTTAACCCAAAGCTCGTCTCGCTTCGTTCTACCAGAACACTATTCTAAGCGTCCAAAGTTCGTCGGAGGCCGAAAAACCGGTTTTTTTGGCAACTTGCCAAAAATCGAGTCCCGGACGGAAGTCGAGACCTTCGATGCACACTGCGCATTTCCAAGACCTATCGAATAAAAAAAATTCGACCCGATCGGCCAACTCTAGCCCGACTTATGAGCGTTCCAATTTACACAGAATCCGCACCATCACTATAGCACTCCTCCCTTTTGGAGGGGAGGAGTGCCAAAAAGTTTGCGAGGATTCACAGTGACAAACTCGAGTTACGATTTTTTTCGCCCGGCCTCAGCCGGGCGAACCCCTACGAGAGCTTTGCGTCCGTTCGTCCGTCCGTTCGTTCGTATGTCACGCTCTCATATCTCGGCGTTGGAAAGTCGTAGGAAGGCGATCTTGGGCTTTATGGATAGCTCTCGACTTACTGGTAATGTCGCTAAGAGACTTTGAAATTCAAACGTTTGAATTGCGCGCGCTACAGTAACCCGAAGGTTCAAACTGAAAACGGCTATTACTGCCTCGTCTTACGTCGGAGAGCGGCGTGCGATAGATCAAATAAAAGGTCTCGATGTGCTCTTTCGTTTGGCAATAAAAATTTGCTTAATTACGCAAACACGCAACACGAAAAGCGACATTCTCGCGCTTTTAACGCAGAAATCGCTCTAACTCGCTCAGCGTGCGTCGTAGGGAGACGATCTTGGGTTGGTTGGATAGCTCTCGACTGACTGATCATTTGTTCCTCTATTGGTCGAAACTCAAAAGTTTGAATTTCGGGAGCTACAGTACCCCAAAAGTTTGAAACGCGAAACTCATCTAACTCGCTCGTCTTCCGTCATAGAGAGACTATCTTGAGTTCGTTGAATAGGTTTCGGCACACTGATAATTCCGTTAAGAGAAGTCGAAATTCAAAAGTTTGAATTGCGCGCGCTACAGTAACCCGAAGGTCCAAAACGCAAAACGGGTCTAATACGCTCGTCTTACGTCGCAGAGCGGCGTGCGATAGGTCAACTAAAAGGTGTCGACGTGCTCTTTCACTTGGCGTAAAAAATTTGTTAATTACGCAAACACGCACCACGAAAAGCGACATTCTCGCGTTTTTAGCATAGAAATCGCTCTAACTCGCTCAGCGTGCGTCGTAGAAAGACGATCTTGAGTTGCTGGATAGGTTTCGTCGCACTGATCATTCCGTTAAGAGAAGTCGAGATTCAAAAGTTTGAATTTAGCGAGCTACAGTAACTCAAAGGTTCAAACAGCAAATCGGCCCTGACTCGCTCGTCTTCCGTTGTAGAGCGGCATTCGTTCGACCGTTTGAGAACTTACGTTGAGGCAGTTGTTGAACGGTCATTCCTAAAGAAACACTTTTGTTTTTTAAACCCTTGTCTTACGAACAACTTCGTCTGCTCAAAAAAATAATCCCGGGCGATCCCAATGTTGCCTTGCAACAATCTCTCAGAAATGCGTGTGTCTTGCTCAAAAAATTAATCCCGGGCGATCCCAATGTTGCCCTGCAAGAACCCCTCAGAAAGGAGCGTGTCAAAAGTAGCGCATGAATAGTGGACTCTGGGCGGCCGCGCATCATATCGGAAAGGCTTCGAAATACTTTACAAAAGTATCCACTCTTTTACTCTTCCACTTTAAAACACTCACAAACCACTCTGTATTAATAAAACAACTCAACTTTTTTATACTCCACAAAAAAGTGTGGAGTATATAGCGATTGTGCGCGAAACGCAGAAACTTTGAGTCAACGGCGTTCGCGCGTGAAGCGGCCGATTTGCAAACGGTCTTTTGCGTTGTGTAGGCCTAGTGGGTGGGCAACCTCTGCACGACATATGGGGTCACGCTCCGGGACCCCGTTGGCGGGAAATTCAAAAATTTAAATTTTCAAAGTACTGAAAAATGCATTAGGCAAGGTAGAACTCGAAAAAGTTGCATATAATTGTATATACTATCTTTTGATATGTTGTAGCGCTCGATAGTGCCGAACACGGAAAAAAGAATTGGATCGCTGCGGGACCCATTTTGGCGCCAAATTTGAAAAATTCGCGATTTTTTGCCTTTTTCCGACTTTGACTTGCTGCTGTGCGGGCTAGGTAGCAGCTAGAGCGGCGAGACCGCTTTTGGTGCTCCTTCCCAGATGTCCTCTATCGAATGAGCCATGAACGGAGAAAATCGGGCGAAACACAAAAAAGTTATCTTGGTGGAACTTTTTTGACTCCGGGGTCGAAAATTGCGATTATCGCGTTACGGCGTCTGTAGCGCTCGAATGCGTTGCCGAATCGGTTCAAAAGTGGTTTCAAACGATTCTAAGTTGAAATCTGGTCCACAGAAGTGTTTTTGGCAAATTTGCTGAGCTACAGTAACCCTGCCGCGTCCATTTGAATATTGGGTGTCCGGTCAACTTTTGCGATATTATACTCGATTGCGGGGTTTTCGGGGGCGCTGATTACGAATTTGGCATTCGTTTAGCGTTTAGATGATGTTTAAGCGTACCTATGACGAATTCGCATGCTACCGTACCCCAAGTGCAGAATTTTCGTTCTGCGAGTCCATAGGAAGTTAGGGGTGTTGTATGTCGATTTTGGGGTATTCTGGGATGTAGATCACGAATTCGGTATTAGTTTTCCGATTGGGAGTGTCAGGGCGCCACAACAGCAGATGAGTCACCGTGCGTAGGAGTTCAAATTTGTGGAGTATACTGCGTCCCCCGGACGACTTGCCTGGTTTAAAACAGCTTGTTTAAAGGCTGGAAAAAAATTTTGAAATTCGAATTTTCTACCGTACTTCCGCGTCGGACCACCTAGGGAGCCCGTTCCAGTCTGGTTCTGAAGGGGGTCCAATGGGCTACAACATATCCAAAAATCACCAAATTCGATCCACTTTTACGAAAGTTATGGCGAAGATATTTTTTTTGCTTAGTAAAAATTCGAATTTTCGAATTTTCGCAAAATTTTTCCACCGCCGAAATTTTTTCATTCCCCGACCACGCTGCGCGTCGTCCTAAGCTATCTTTAAAAAAAATTGGCTCCCTAAGTGCTTCGTAGCGAGCGCCAGGCCTGTTGGTGTTAACTGTGGGCTTTACCGCTCCTATAGCACTCCTTCGCTTTTCAAGCGGCGGAGTGCCAAAAACTGCCGTCTGTGCAACGTGGCCTAGTGCCAAGACCTCGCTGGAGACGGGCAACCAGACCTAGGCTTGAACTGTCGCCATGAGTGAGTGCCAAAACCGAACACGTTCGAGAACTGGTAGGCGACGGTGCAAATAAGCCCCAAGTAGTGTGGACAATGAACTTGTATGTGCCAACAAACACGCAAGTTAATCAGGATGCCACGCAAAGCATCCTGGTAAGCATGGCACCATTAGGGATGCCATGCAAAACTTACATACATAGTTCGTGCCGGTATAAGTAGTCCGTCGTTTATTGTCTGGTTAGCTTAGTGACTTTCGGTCAACAAAAGACTTATTGCCTACATAGCGCCTAATTGTGAGGCCTTGAGTCGTGTCCTGGTCTTGTGAGACGCTAGGCGAACTTACAGGGGTTTCAACAGGTATCCCGGGCTTGGCCGTCAACTGGCCCTATACAGCTCTCTCTCTCCAATCGTCTCTCTGAAGTCGATAAAAGTGGAACACAACGCTTGCTTGACCCGCTTCGTGTTCACGTGTCCTTAAGCTGCTTTTCGAGCGAGCTCTTCACCTTCTGTGTTGACCTCTGGGCCGTCGAAGCCACAAAAGGTTACACCACCACGATTTCCGCCTCCCTCGCAGCGGCAACTACTGTTACTCATCCCACAGCGGCAACTACTGTTACTCATCCCACAGCGGCAACTACTGTTACTCATCCCACAGCGGCAACTACTGTTACTCATCCCACAGCGGCAACTACTGTTACTCATCCCACAGCGGCAACTACTGTTACTCATTCCACAGCGGCAACTACAACTCAACCCACAACTGTTGCAACAACGAAATCCACAGGTCTGCTGTTCATCGACAAAGTACTTCGTTGGAGTGCTCACTCAGCGCACAACAGTGAACGTGACGTGAGCAGCCAATCCGTTACACAACATTTATTTCTTCAAGAGTGCGTAGGGTAGATGTGCGTACATATGTACACAACGTGCTCATAGCACCAACCAAAGTTTTCTAGTGTCACCGCTGCTTCAGAGAAGATGGAGAGCACTGAGAAAGGGTTTGACATTCACGATCGGAGCAACTGGAAGAATCACTACAAGTGGGATGAGAAAGTCTGCGAAGATTACCTCGGTGACACTAAATGGTGGGAGAAAGTTGCTTGGCGTTTCTATCTCTGGTTCCTACGTACGTCCCATGTACGTACTCAAGCGTGACAGTACAGTTGAATACGGCCGTCCAGACGTTGCACAAGCATGTCAGATATCAGGCTGATGGAAAGGTGCATGTATGTATGTAGGTCGACGCTACTCAGCACTGTTCTCAAAACAGGCCCCCCCCCTTGACGAACGCTCACCCTTTCGTTTCCAATTGCAGAAGTGTTAGAACTTTCAGGTTGGAGCCACCCCTGGCAGCCCTGGCATTGGGAAAGACATACGTCGTCTGCACGGGCCCGGGTTCCTACGACCGCCGCTGGGAGTACCTCAAGTGGGGCAGCAGCAGGGTCAGGGTCTGGACCCCCCACAGTGCGTTTGGCATGCTAACTGAAAGCCCCACAGTTGAACGACAAGCTCTCTTTGGGACTTTAGGCGGCGAAACCTTCTACCAGAGCATCCAATTCGAGAATGGGAAGAACTACACCGTCAGGACTTACTGGGTAGTTCAGGAGCCCACTCGCAGCGGCACTCCGGCAGAAATGGAGCTCAACCGATTGTGAGTGAAGTGTACGAAGAATGCGGTAGCGAAACGCAAAATTGGTCAATACGCTGACGCTCGCATGGGCACCCACCAATTCTGAGTTTAGACCTCAAACGGTCGCGTTTCTGGGCGCTTGGTGCTGAAATTTGGTGTCAGAAGTCTCAAGAGGTGGTGCTAACATGCGTATAAGTTTCACTACGCAAACTTTGCTATGGCGTGCTGGGCAGCCGAATGGCGAGTTTATAAGGAGTTTCTTAGTTTGCTGAAAACGCGACTCTGCTTTGAGTCGTCACCTTGGATGGTACAGTTCGATTTGAGGGAAACACTTCTGGAAACTGGCTTCCTAACCCTTTCCTAGTGTGTACCGAATTTCAGATCAATATCTCTTGCGGTGCATAATTTATTCGAAAAGCAAGTGTGTCAGACTAAGAATCACCCTGTACGTATTGCACCAACACGGGCCGCAATTAGACAAACTGTCACGATGACACTGTCCACTACATAGTCCAAACTCTCTTTATGTCCTAGCAAAGACCAAATTGGTGTAGGCAGGCATCGTTCAGGGCTAATACTGCCATTCAACAACCTTACAGGTGCCAAGTGAACCTTTTCCACCATTACTGCAAAGAGCGAAACCCAAACTTGCCCATCGCCGCCGCCTACATCTTCGGTAATAGCGGTTACTATCTGTTCATGCGGACCAACCATACCGCCGCCGTTAGGGTTTGTTGGTTACGTTTTCATATGGTTTTGCTTTTGCTATGTTCCTATATAATCTCACACTGCATCATATGGTACAACAGCTTTCGAAATTTGAAGACTGGAAACAATGCGAAGCAAATTGAATCAAAATTGTGAAAAATTCGTCAAAAATTTGTGTAAACAAAATGGACAGAATACAATGTGTACTATGTATGCTTCCTACATTTTTGGCACTCCGCCGCTTGAAAAGCGAAGGAGTGCTATAGGAGCGGTAAAGCCCACAGTTAGCATGTCCGGGGCTGGCGTTCGCTACGAAGCACCTAGGGAGCCCAATTTTTTTTTAAAAGATAGCTTACGACGACGCGCAGCGTGCTCGGGGGGTGAAAAAATTTCGGCGGTGGAAGATTTTCGCGAAAATTCAAAAATTCAAATTTTTGCTAAGTAGAAAAAAAACATCAGGGCATAACTGTCGCAAAAGTGGGCCGCATTTGGTGATTTTTGGATATGTTGTAGGCCTTTGGGTCTTCTACGAAGCGGGACTGGAACGGGCCCCCTAGGTAGTCCGACGCGGGAGTACGGTAGAAAATTCAAAATTTTAAATTTTTTCTCGACCTTTAAAAAATCATAACTCGAGTTTGCCACGGTGGATCCTCGCAAACTTTTCTGCAAAACACGGACCCATGTATGACCTTTCGTTTGGTACCAAAACCGCCGAGATCGGTTGTGTCTTTTGGGGAGATCCGCGGTGACAAAAGTCCCGGGTCCCGAGCGGAAAATGCGGATTTTCAACTTTGAGTGGATTTTTGGGCCGGAAAGCGTGCCTTTAGCGGCAAATTGACCATTGCAACGTGTTCAGCGTCTAAGGTTGGTCTAGACGAACTGTTTTGACCATCTTGAGGTACCACACCCCGGCCGCACCGAATTTTTGAATCCCGGGGTCAAATTTTCGAAATTGTGTTTTCACTTGTTTCGGGTGTTTCCGACGACGCTGAACACGAATCCGGTGTTTGTTTTGCGATTTGGGACGCCTTTACCCTGAATTCGGCACCCGGCCGGCCAAAAATTGGGTCCCGGGGTCGAATTTTCAAAATTGCGTTGACAGTTGTGTCTGGGCTTTCTGACGCGGCAGAACGCGAGTCCGTCGTTTGTTTGGCGATTTGCGGTGTATTTAGCCTGATTTTGGCCGAATACTCACGCTCTATAAAATTTCGCGAAATTCCGAAAATACCATCCGCCATTGATTTTGCCGCGCCTACAGTACGCCGTCCATATAAGACGCGCTGAGAAAGGCGTCTACGCACGCGCAATCGAACCGAGTTATAGGAGCATCGTACTGTAGCACTACGGAAACCGACGCCGTCCGCCCCAGCGGGGGAGCCCCCGCTGTGTAGCGTAGATAAGGCGCGCCTGTACAATTGGGGCGTCGCTGGCATTCTACAGGGTGGCCCAAAAAAAGTGAGACCCCTAACTTTGTGGCCGCCATTCTCAAGCTTGTCTGCATGAATCAGGCCCAAATTTGGACACAACGTACTGTATGGTGTTTTTGACCAACACACAAAATTTCAGACCATTTGATGCAACGAACGCCAAATTACACCAATTTCCGCAACGTCATGTCGGAAATCGGGTGCAGCGACTTTTCAATGGAGAAGGCCCTGGAGGACCCCAGCGACACGGACGTCCTGTCCTCCAGCGCTTTCTCCATTGAAAAGTCGCTGCACCCGATTTCCGACACGACGTTGGGAAAATTGGTGTAATTTGGCGTTCGTTGCATCAAATGGTCTGAAATTTTGTGTGTTGGTCAAAAACACCATACAGTACGTTGTGCCCAAATTTGGGCCTGATTCATGCAGACAAGCTTGGGAATGGCGGCCACATAGTTAGAGGTCTCACTTTTTTTGGGCCACCCTGTACATTGTGAGTGGCTATAGACAGACAGTCAGCGGTCAGTCTCAGTACAGCCTGCGCTCATCGTCGTCAGTACAGCCTGCTCCAACGCGTCACTTGCGCCACATCGGCCTCTAAGTGTATGGCAACTGCTTAGGCCCGCCCCGGGCCATAGACCCTACTTCTACGCTGAAAAAATTGGGAACAAAGCAACAAACAAATTTAACGGGATGCAACACTTGTTGGTTTCTGTGCCCCCGTCTGCTAAAACAATCACGCGGAGTGCCTATCTGACACTCAAGGAGTGTCACGTATCACTTGTCTGTCGGCGAGAGGTGCCGGGCGGAAGAAGGACATAGCAGATATACACATGGGCAATTTGCCAAGAAGTGCAACAATTTCACCAGTCACCGTACAGTGCCAAATAGTATACCCCAGTATACTAATTGGCACTGTCCGTTTACAGTGTCTTCCTTTGAACAGTTATTATTCCCAAGATAGTGACCAGTCAGTCTTGCCACTCTTCACTCTCCTGAGTATTTCTAGCTATAGCGCTGTGCTTTCAAAGCAACCTTCTTGCTTGTGCAAAGCATTTCATTAATTGAGAATGCAAAATCTCAACAAAATGCCTTGTCTTTGGTGCAAATTTTAGCACTTTAAGCTGGTCAATGAACGGAAAATTGATGTTGCAGAGAATATTTCGCGACTCCGAATAGTATACCCCGGGTACACTATTTGGCACTAAGTGCCAATTAGGGGCAATAAGCGTTCTATGACCCAATGACCCAATGACCCTATGACCCAATCTATGACCCAGATTCAAAGCTTCGTATTACAGTAATCCCAAAGTGTGAAGTACATAACGGCGGTTACGGCAAGTGACAAATCGCACCAAAATGACACCGACTTGAATCATGACTTGCTTCGAAAGTGTCAAGCCATTTTGAGTCAAGATTTGAGATCATCAGGCAAAACTGACAAGCTTTAGACTGTTTTAGTGGTTCCTTAAAGCTTTGCTTGAAGTTTGAAGAGTAGCTGGAAATTTGGACATGAAGTAAGTCCAGACATTTGGACAGTACCCGTTGTCCAAACTTTTCAATTTTATACCCAACACAATGATTTGCGAGTTCTGAGAAGATCGTTGTCCAAACATTTCTCGAAGAAGGATCTAGGGGCTTCGTGCCAGAGAAAAAATTGGGCGTTAATTTCTGAAGTAGTGCCAGCAGACTCTATTCTATAAACTGACTGGCTGCAAAATTCAACGATCTGTAGATAGGAAAAGTTTGGGTGGAATATGTTCTAGCAAAGCCCATGGAGGGATGGGGGAGGGGGGGGGGATTGAGGTATCCCACAATAATGGGTACTTGCAGAAACTTAATAGAACGAGCTTGTGATTGGTTGTCCTAGGGGGAAGCGTTATACTGAGATTTGGGGAAAGGTGGTAACAAGAACAAGAATCGCGTTCATGGAGACCTCCCAACAAGGTGATTAGATGTCCCAATTTTGCGTCTCTAGGTCACGGTTGAAACTGCCTCCCAAACCAGTGGCTTTTGAGGAAAATTCCTGTTAGACACCTTTCATAAACCAAAAAAATTTCGCCTGCGGCGCCATTTCGTAAATCAATTTGGTATTTGGTGTTTAAGTTTAACAAATTTTGTACAGGGAAGGCCTAAAATGTCAAATTATTCGCCTGCGGCGCAATTCTTAAACTCAAATAGGGGTATCGCGAAGTTCATCATAGGTGACCTTAGCACTAAAATGACATAAATATTGCGAAAATTATGCCTGCGGCGCTATTTTAAGATGTTGAATTTTGCATCGTTCCCATTGGCCGATGGTGTCCCGATTATCCAATCGATCGATCTGGTCACCCTGCCCCCAATGACTGCAAAAAATTGACCAAAAATTGCCAAAAATGCTTATTTTTTGCTTAATTTTGAAGGCAATCTTGCCAAAATGACTCACAATTGCTAAAAATAGCCCCACAGGTGATACTTTCACTATTTTACAACTTTTTCCTGTTTGGGAATTTTCCGGACTATTAGGGGGAGTGGATGTTTGGAATCTCCTTGGCTGGGGAGAGGGGGTACCAAGAATTTTATTCTTGTTGCCTGTTGCTAGGGGGGTATAGTCCTCCCCCAACCACCTCCCCCAGTCGCATGCTAAACCGGAGTAAATTGTGATTCTGGCAAATCGTAATCTCTGGCAAATCGGCCTTCTCAGAGCTCGCAAATCATTGTATTGCATGTAGGAAAAGTTTGGGCAATGGGTACTGTCCAAATATCTGGACTTGCTTCATGTCCAAATGTCTAGCTTCAAAGTACTGTGCCAAACAAACTTCCCACTTTTCAAACTTCAAGCAAAGCTTCAAGGATCTGTAGCATTAACACTAAAACAGTCTAAAGCTTGTCAGTTTTGCTTGATGATCTCAAATCTTGACTCAAAACGGCTTGACACTTTCGAAACAAGTCATGATTCAAGTCGGTGTCATTTTGGTGTGATTTGTCACTTGCCGTAACCGCCGTTATGTACTTTACACTTTGGGATTACTGTAATACGAAGATTTGAATCTGGGTCGTAGATTGGGTCATGGGGTCATTGGGTCATTGGGTCATAGAACGCTTATTGCCCCAATTAGTATGCCCGGGGTATACTATTTGGGGGTATGCTATTTGGCAGTGTACGGTATGTAATGTAGTACCGTAGAGCGATTTCGACTCAATGGCCCTTCCTCCTGAACTCATCATCAGGCCTACGAGCGAGGTATGGGCACGATGGTGACCAGGTTTAACATCTGGCATGACGACTACTTCGTCGGAGAGTGGGTTGACGACAACGGCCTGCGCAGAGTCATACAACGGCACGCCAGACCCATTACTCCCACAGGCAGACCCATCACTACTGCAGCGACAACAGCGACGACGACAGGTCAGCTTGGCACCGCCCGCATAAGATGCGTATGCGTTGTACCTCTTTCAAGGGTGCGTAGGTTGCGGACCTACATATAACCCACCTGAAACCGACAATGTCAAGTTGATTCAGAAAAGACGGACTGTTGCGACAAGAAGATTGACATTCACGACCAGAGCAACTGGAAGAATCACTACGAGTGGCCTGAGAAAGTCTGCGAGGACTACCTCGGCCGCCCCAGATGGTGAGGGAAGTTGGCGTTTCAATCTGAGTCTCCCTCCTAGTCTGTGGTCCAAACGGTGACATGCATGAGAGAAGTGGGGGGAGAACTGGAGGCCAACTGATTCCTCCCACTGTTCTCTGCACGCACACTTCTTTTTGTTTTCGTTTCACGGTTCCTGTTTCATTCCTTCAAAGAACCGCTTTATCATTTCGCTCAACAGGCCGACAGTTCAACCGCGCGCTGCTTAATTCAGGTTGGAGCCGCCTCTGTCGGGGGTGGCGATAGGGAAGACGTACGTCGTCTGCACGAAGTTCGCTAACAATGCCTGGAACTATCTCTACTGGGGCGGAAACAGGGTCAAAGTCTGGACTCCCCACGGTGCGTTTGGAATCTGTCAGTCAGAAGGGCAGAAGACTTTTATACGCTTTGGCCGAGACAGAGCGCATTCTCCTTTTAAACTGCAGTTGCCGCGTCCGTCTTCAAAAACATCAAATTCAACGATGGGAAGAAATACACCGTCTTGACCTACTATGCCGTCCCAGAGCCCACTCGCAGCGGCACGCCGGCGGAAATGGAGCTCAACCGCCTGTGAGTGGGGATGGGGAGCATACCTATGTGCAACCGGGAGGGGGGGGGGGGGGGGGGTATGGGGGTAAGCCCCACCCCCCCCCCCCCCCCCCCCCAAGCCCGAAGGTGCCCCCCCCCCTCCCCCCCAAGCCGAAGGTGCCCCCCCCCCCCCCCCAGGTACCCCCTCCCACCTTCCCCAAAAGACCCCCAGATTTTCAAAAAAGTTTCGCCTGCGGCGCTACATTTTTGGACGTTTTTGGCCAAATTAAGCGATTTTGGCACTTATTGGCCCACTTTTTCAAAATTTTCTCACTTTTTGGTACTTTTCTTGGCAAAAGTATTCAGGTCATTTGACCCCCGCCCCAGCGGCCTCAGACCCCCCCCCCCCCCCCCCCTGAGGGGCCCTATACCCCCCCCCCGACCTGACCATAGTTTTAGTTTCAGCTTCAGTATCAGTATAGGTGTGTGTGTAGGTTTTCATTGCAGTTTCAGTATCAGTTTCCGTTTCAGTAAAATTTTCTTTTGAGTTTCAGTTTCAGTATTGCGATGCTCGTCTCGTGTGTTTAGTGTACATGCAATATTGTCTACAAGCGTTCCAGCATTGTGATTAATAAGTTGCAGTCTGAACAATTTCATCGTCATCAAGACATCAACAAGCAATACGCCAAACTAACTAATGATGAGCCAAAGATATGCACTAAATGCTGAAATTGACACCAAAACTGGCTTCAGTAGTGCGTACTGAAACCAGTTTTACTATCGCGCTAATGCTGAAACTGGCTGCGGAGTTTCAGTTTAGTTTAAACATGACTGGCCGTTCTAGTTTCAATTCAGTTTTAATTTCAGATCTATTTAATTGAAATTAAAACTGAAACTGGAACTAGTATCAGCTTCTATGGTCACCCTAGTTACGAATACTGTAAAGACAAAGCCAAATTATGTTGTTTGGAAATTATCATTGAACTATGTAGATGATAGTTTAACAGATCAGACAACAAACAAACGACCGCCCGGCAAAATGCGACGAAAGTTCTGACACGCAAGTCATGGTGCTGATCGAATTGTCCGAACTTTCTTCAATCCTTTCGGAGGAACTACAGATGCAGACGGCACCAACCACTCTTTCAGATGTCAGGTGAACCTCTTCAACCATTACTGCAAAGAGCAAGACCCCAGTCTGCCCATCGCCGGTGCTTACATTTTTGGCGACGATCGCTATTATCTCTTCATGCGAACCAACCGTACCACCCCGTATAAGGTCAGTGGTTTGCTTCCTGATGCCTCTTCTCGCAAGTATGTATAGAAAGCCAGGCCCGATGTATTGAATGAGTGTAATCAAGTATGTACCTGTAGGCCAAATAGGCGAGCGCACCGCGAATACTCTGATAAGCCCTCCTAACCTTCTCCAACTTCGTCAACATGCTCTACAAAGCGTAGATAGGGGGGGGGGGGGGGGGGGGGGGGGGGCTTGTTGGACATAGGTTGACATAGCCTGCTTGGAAGGGGGGAGGGTCATTTAGCTGGTTGGGGTGGGGGGTCGGGTGTTGTGGTGCCATGTACATAAGGTGTCACTCGTCTATTCAAAGCCGTCGGTAACGGTCGTAGATCTACGAGCGAGGCAGGGGCAGTATGAAGATCGAAGGAAATCTCTTCTGGCATCAGTACTACGAATTCTGGGACTGGCAAAACAGCACCGGTCTGAGGAGCGTGTTACAAATTGCCATCAAACACCTCAGAGCGAGGAAGTGACGAGCGTAAATCTGAACAAACGAAACCGCTTTCATTCATGGGTGATTCTAATGGGCGTATTCTAAAATCCTTCCAGCAATTGGAGTGACAAGCGCCATAATAACAAGCTTAGAGTAACAAGCTGTGTGTGTAAAAAGTTCAACCTATACTTTGTGTCTGTCAAATTTTGGTGAACAGTATAGTGAACTTTGTACACATCGTTAGCCGCATCTGGAGAAAGTGTCTTGAGAATGTGTATCTTAATGCCAAGTGCACCTATCCCCACGATACGGTTGTCTGTACAGCTGATCTGAAGCTCAGTGATATCGCCGCGTTCGCTATATGTTATCGGCATGATACGACGCCGTTTATCTGATGTTTCCTACCTGTGTGAAAACTTCACATTCAACGATCTTGCCAAAAGTTTGGTGCGAGCGAATTCCTGTGTTCAACGTACGCATTTCTGTTTCCGAGTGCACATTCATCATTATCAACAATAAACAGCTGTTCTGGCCATCAGACGAAAATCTCGATTTTGACATTTATTTAAAATTAGAATTCTAAATGTCTCGAAATTGGAATTTATTAAGAATGTAAAACTATGTTACAAATTCTTATTGGCAAACGGCCTAACCATTTCCGCGCTCAAATTCGTAAGAAACGACGTTCTATTTTTATTGATTTGTGGAATTTTGAAAAATAATCACGTATTTCTATTAAATTCCATATTTGCAAAAAATTTCTCTTGCGCTACAAATTCTCCGCAGTCTATACTCTTTCCATTTCTGAAGAAATTTCGCCGCTATATCATCAGGTGAAAAAGTCGAGTTTTGACATTTCTATATTTTGATTTAAAATATCTCAAAATTGCAATTTTTAAAAACTGCAAAACTATGTCGCAAATCCTTATTGGCATACGACCTTTCCATTTCTGCATTCACATTCGTCAATAAATGATGTTGTATTTTAGTCAATTTGTGCTATTTTGACAAATAATTGCGTATTTCTATTGAATTCCACATTTGCAAAAAATTTCTTTTGTGTTACAAATTATCCGCGGTCCATGCTCCTTCCATTTCTGAAGAAATTTCGCGGCAAACGCATCAGACGAAAAAGTCGATTTTCGACTTTTTCGAATTTTAATTGCGAATATCTCGAAAATGCGAAATTAGCAACACAAACGGACACCGGATCCGTACTCAACGACCTCGACTCTACTTGACCACATATGTCACACATTTTACTTCGGTGCCTCGGACGGACGGACGGACACACAGACAGACAGACAGACATTGTCATCCGTATATGTATATACACCTCGCCGCGCTGAGGCGCGGCGAAAAAACTGGGTACCCGATGATGGTTGATTGGCATCGCATAGTGTTTCGTGCATTTGAGGAGTGTATTCCATAGTGTGTCAGAATAGAAAGTTGAGCATTTCTTCGGGGAGTTTCGCCGCAGTTACCTCGAGTTTCCAAAGAAAGTTTGTGCCATTCTGGGGCAATCGATGCCTATAAGGCGCATTGGTGGGTACTGATCCATAAATGGATCAGGAATGTTCGCCGCAGGTTCACTTTGGAATGAAGAGGGTCTAAATGGGACGACGCCCTTTTCTTTTGGGTACAAAATGCGGACGGTTATGCCACCGTTGCAAAATTCGTTAATTATAAAAAATAGAACTATTTGGCAGACAATACCCGACACAACCATGCCAAGACATTTTGAAATTTAAGCTATTTGAAATTGTCGGAAATTGGGAATTTTGACAAAAACCTTGATAATATCCCTAAATTCGTTGATTATAAAATCTAGAACTATTTGCTAAATATTTGGCAGACAATGCCCGACACAACCATGTCAACGCAATTAGAAATTTACGCTACTTGAAAATGTTGAAATTTGGAAATTTTAACAAAACCCTTGAAAATATCCCTAATTTCGTTAATTACAAAATCTGAAACTATTTGCTAACTAGTTGGCAGATTACGCCCGACACAACCATGTGAAGAAATTCTGAAATTGAAGCCGTTTGAAATTGTGTGTATTTGGCAATTTTGACAAAAACCTTGAAAATATTCCTAAATTCGTTAATTATAAAATCTGAAACTATTTGCTAGATACTTGTAGACTATGCCCGACACAACCATGTAAAGAACATTTAAAGTTTACGCCGTTTGAAATTGTCGAAATTTAGGAATTCTGGCAATACACTTGAAAATATCCCTATTTTCGTCAATTATAAAATTTGAAAGTTTTTTCCTGTTGACGTGCAATTGCAGTGTTTTACAAGGCGCAATAGGTGGTGGGGGTTATCCGACAAACGCCACTTCCTCTCAGTCACGCCGCGCCGTCTGAAGACATAGTCGCAGTCTCCATGGTGAACACTTATCATTGTTTGAATTGCATGATGCCGCCGTCTCACGGTTTATACGGTGTTCCGTGCCGCACGCTTGAACGAGGCCGACAGGGAGCTTCCTTTACTCAAGACCACAAGAGCACAGCCACTCAATACCCCGGAAAACAACCGTCAGTCATGAACTGGCGCATAGCACCAAGCTATGCCCTTTTGTCGCTCTTGTACCACTCAGTTATTCTAACCAAGCGGCCAAACCCAGAAGACGTGTGGACCGATGCTGACGTGTTTCTGGACGTTCTGGGAGATCTGGCCAGACATGTGGAGGAGAGTGAAGGCGAGCTGCCTCCCGACCACACGGCACTCAGTGACATCTGTCAGAAACATCTGAAGCCTGAAGGAGTGAACGTTGGTGGCACGACAGAGACACCAACAAAAGGTAACCCGAAGCTTTGGCTTCGTGAGTGGATAGCAGCTCCCAATGAGACACTCGCAGAGAATTCTTGCACTGACACTGGATAGAATTCTTGCTGCCCGTGTCTCTGCCGGCACTGCCACCGTTCACACTTATTGGTCTAATCGCAGGCACTGGCACTGGACTGAATTCTCGCTGCCCGCGCCTCTACCTACACTGCCACCGTTCACACTTATTGGTTTAATCGCAGGCACTGGCACTGGATCGAACTCTTGTTGCCCGCGCCTCTACCGACACTGCCACCGTTCACACTTATTGGTCTAATCGCAGAAAAACAGGCACTTGATCGAATTCGTCGCCCGCGCCTCTACCAGCACTGCCACTGTTCACGCATGTTGGTCTAATCGCAGGCACTGGCACTGGATCGAACTCTCGCCGCTGCGCTCTACTGGCACTGCCACCATTCAAACATGATTGGTTTAATCGCAGGCACCGG
>JASAMZ010008892.1:0-14705 GCA_030248115.1 Linhomoeus sp. GSCO2_2 | reverse complement strand
TATGTCGCTGTACTTGGTTACGTTACGTGTGTACGTTATCCCCCTTCCCTTGCGATGCCAGCAGCCAGTTCAACTGGCCGAAAGGCTCAGCTGAACCCGCGCAAGCGGTGTTTCAACTGCAGCTGACTAGGTCGGGGGCCTGGGCTAATTCGTTGGGGGGTAACGGTTAAAGGGCCCGGCGAGGTGCCACCTTAGGGTGCGGGGATTCAGGGCTCCCCACCGCCTCTCCAACCCCAATTAGCTTTCCTGGATAGCTTGGGTCAAGGTTGTGGTTATCCCCCCTCCCCTGCGATGCCAGCAGCCAGTTCAACTGGCCGAAAGGCTCAGCTGAACCCGCGCAAGCGGTGTTTCAGCTGCAGCTGACTAGGTCGGGGGACTGGGCTAATTCGTTGGGCGGAAACGCTTAACGGGCCCGGCGAGGTGCCACCTTAGGGTGCGGGGATAAGAGCTCCCCACCGCCTCTCCAACCCCAATTAGCTTTCCTGGATAGCTTGGGTCAAGGTTGTGGTTATCCCCCTTCCCTTGCGATGCCAGCAGCCAGTTCAACTGGCCGAAAGGCTCAGCTGAACCCGCGCAAGCGGTGTTTCAACTGCAGCTGACTAGGTCGGGGGGACTGGGCTAATTCGTTGGGCGGAAACGCTTAACGGGCCCGGCGAGGTGCCACCTTAGGGTGCGGGGATAAGAGCTCCCCACCGCCTCTCCAACCCCAATTAGCTTTCCTGGATAGCTTGGGTCAAGGTTGTGGTTATCCCCCTTCCCTTGCGATGCCAGCAGCCAGTTCAACTGGCCGAAAGGCTCAGCTGAACCCGCGCAAGCGGTGTTTCAACTGCAGCTGACTAGGTCGGGGGGACTGGGCTAATTCGTCGGGCGGAAACGCTTAACGGGCCCGGCGAGGTGCCACCTTAGGGTCCGGGGATAAGAGCTCCCCACCGCCTCTCCAACCCCAATTAGCTTTCCTGGATAGCTTGGGTCAAGGTTGTGGTTATCCCCCTTCCCTTGCGATGCCAGCAGCCAGTTCAACTGGCCGAAAGGCTCAGCTGAACCCGCGCAAGCGGTGTTTCAACTGCAGCTGACTAGGTCGGGGGGACTGGGCTAATTCGTTGGGCGGAAACGCTTAACGGGCCCGGCGAGGTGCCACCTTAGGGTGCGGGGATAAGAGCTCCCCACCGCCTCTCCAACCCCAATTAGCTTTCCTGGATAGCTTGGGTCAAGGTTGTGGTTATCCCCCTTCCCTTGCGATGCCAGCAGCCAGTTCAACTGGCCGAAAGGCTCAGGTGAACCCGCGCAAGCGGTGTTTCAACTCCAGCTGACTAGGTCGGGGGGACTGGGCTAATTCGTTGGGCGGAAACGCTTAACGGGCCCGGCGAGGTGCCACCTTAGGGTGCGGGGATAAGAGCTCCCCACCGCCTCTCCAACCCCAACTAGCTTCAGCTGAGCTGACACAACCAGGTTTTCCACTTGAGGGGACGCATGGTGGCAAGGAAATTCTTCAAAAATGGCCCCACACATCTCAAAACGAAAAGACAACGCTAAATTCGTGATCAACACCCCCGAAAAGCCGGAATCGAGTACTTACACGGTAGGTGCCCCGGACAAATCGAGCAACCAAAATTTTGAATTCAAATTTCCCGCCAAAATACGCGTCGGACGAAAAAAGTGCTTATAACAAAAACAACGTATCTTTTGATGCTCTATCACGTGAAAGTCCAATTGACACCTAAATGTCTCGACTGACCCCACTTTACACCGAAATACCGAAAATTTGCAGGAAAAATGTAAATTTCACCAAAAAATTGCCCCCGCCGAAAGCTGAAATTCTGCTCCAGTGAAGATACTTGTAAGCCTCACAAACCCTGTTAATATCGTCGGAATCGATCCGCGCAGTCAAAAATAGGAAAGGCACCACTTTTGAATTTGGACTGAAAAATCGATTTTTTCGATTTTCACACAAAATTTGGCTTCTCTGAAAGAAGTGACCTACCACACATTTATAGAGCTCGCCGAGCTCTATCGCATGGTGTTTGTCCCATCTCGATATGAGCACCCTACCAAAAGTTACGCCAGCCCGAAGTTTTGCCCGGAACTCCGGGACTCAACTTTGGGCAATATTTCCCAGCCCGGGGTGCATCTGACCGGATTCAACAATGCGGTGCGGTCATTGACTATCTGATATATGCCAGTTCTCAATAAACTAGAACTTCTACTTCAAAAATAAAACACTTGCAGCGGGGGCCGCGAACCCTATTTTTAGGTCGAAAAACCGGGTTTTTGCTACCCGGCCCGGGCAGGACGGGACCCAGCCCGGCGGCGCCCCCACCATCGGATAGCCCAATGTCTTTTACATATTCGGCCCAAAGCTCGTCTCGCTACGTTCTACCAGAACACTATTCTAAGCGTCCAAAGTTCATCGGAGGCCGAAAAACCGGGTTTTTGGCAACTTGCCAAAAATCGGGTCCCGGACGGAAGTCGAGACCTTCGATCCACCCTACGCCTTCCCGAGACCTATCGAATAAAAAAAAATTCGCCCCGATCGGCCAACGCTAGGCCGACTTATGAGCGTTTGAATTTACACAGAATCCGCACCACCACTATAGCACTCCTCCCTTTTGGAGGGGAGGAGTGCCAAAAAATTTGGCTCCGACAAATGCCGATTTTAGGTATAAATTTGACAAAAACCGAAAAAATTGATTTTTTCGGCAGCACCGCGGAAGACGGTCTTTTCAACGCTGTGCGGGATGTGCTTGGCCAAATGGCTTGAAACTCAAGCATGTCATAGGCGTAGGTAAGCTCTATCATGTGTGCAAAAATCAGCTAGTTTCATTAAGGCTACCACGAGATAGAGCGATTTCAGTTTTCGTCGTTTGGACAGCCGAAATTTCACCAAGTAGGTCAACTTTGGCACCCTGTATCTCGCGCTAGGAAGGTCGCAGCGGCCTGGGACAAAAACTAGGATGCTTAGAATTACTTCTAGTTTAACATATCCAAAAATCAGCAAAATCGAAGAAGGTCGAAAATTCGTGTCCACTTTTGGCCCCTGAGGGTCGATTCTCTCGGGCAGCGTCTCTTAATTGCATGGGGTGTTTCAGCGAAATGGGTCCAACTTAAAAATTGAATTGCTCGAGCTACACGTCGAATTTTTCATGCGGTCTTTTGCATTAGACAGAGAAGACTTTGATGTATTTTATGTAGAATTCTTCCGCAACAGGACTTACTGCGCTGAATACACGTGGAAAAGGCCCGAAAAGTCGGCAAACGCACCGAAATAATGGCTTTCTGTTTGACAGGAGAGCAAATTCTCCAGCGTCGACGCAGTTTGCTGGTATTCCTATCGTATCCACAGAAAACGCCAAGGTTTCCTCCTGGCCAACGGCCACATGCTGGCCGTCCACGGCACCCGCCACATGCACCTCAACCAGACCTTCGACGGCTCGAGAACCACCACCCTGTCGGAGGTCTACCACGAGAGCTACGGAGGCTGGGGCGTCATCTCGGGCCTGCTGAACAGAACGTGAGTGACGCGAGTTGAGATGCTTGCGCGATTCGGTTTCTACCGCGAAGTAGCATCGAATCGTTTGTCTTGTCAGACTGCGCCACTACCGGGCGGCCTTCGGGGATATGGACAGATTCGACGAGCTGCTGGACTCCGACTTCACTCTGGACTTCTGGACCATCGACACGCTCGACTGGAAGTGGGCCGGCGAGGGCGAGGTCAAGGCCGCCATGGAGATCGAATTGACGCGACCTTTGACCAAGGAACAACAGGTGCTGAGATCGAATTGCGCTTTACATGCTACATGGTTGAGTGCATACTTTTTGGCACTCCTCCCCTCCAAAAGCGAGGAGTGCTATAGTGATGGTGCGGATTCTGTGTAAATTCAAACGCTCATGAGTCGGGCTAGAGTTGGCCGATCGGGGCGATTTTTTTTTATTCGATATGTCTTTCGAAGGCGCAGGGTGGATCGAGGGTCTCGACTTCCGCCCGGGACCCGGTTTTTGGCAAGTTGCCAAAAAAACCCGGTTTTTCGGCCTCCGACGAACTTTGGACGCTTAGAATAGTGTTCTGGTAGAACGGAGGGAGACAAGCTTTGGGCCGAATATGTAAAAGACATTGGGCTATCCGATGGTGAGGGCGCCGTCGGGCTGGGTCCGGGTCTACCCGGGCCGGGTAGCAAAAACCGGGTTTTTCGACCCAAAAGTAGGGTACGCGGCGACAGCTGTAAGTGTTTTTTCTAAGAGCAAATTGCACGGGTATTCGCAACCTAAGAGAACTCAGATAGACGAATCCGAATCCGCTTTTCGAAAGCCGGTCAGATAAACCCGGGGCCGGGAAATACGGTACAAAGTTGGGTCCCAGGTTTCCGGGCAAAACTTCGGGTAGGAGTAACTCTTGGTAGGGTGCCCCTATCGAGATGGGACAAACACCATTCGATCCGCCTCGGTGAGCTCTACAACTTTGTAATAGATCAGTTCTCTCTACATATTTAAATTATGGGAGAAAATTTGAAAAAACCGTATTTTAGGTCGAAACTGAAAAGTTCCACCTTTCCCATTATTTGCTGTGTGGATCGATTTCCACGATATTAACAAGGGTTTTGAGGCTTACAGGTATCTTCACTGGAGCAGCATTTCAGCTTTAGGCGGGGGCAATTTTAGGGCGAAATTGACATTTTTCCTACAAATTTGCGGTATTTCGGTGCAAAGTGGGGTCGGTTGAGATATTTCGGTGTCAGTTGGACTTTCACGTGATAGAGCATCAAAAGATACGTTGCTTTTGTTATAAGCACGTTTTTCGTCCGACGCGTATTTTGGCGGGAAATTTGAATTCAAAATTTTGGCTGCCGGATTTGTCCAGGGAACCTACCGTGTAGGTACTCGATTCCGGCTTTTCGGGGACGCTGATCACGAATTTGACATTTATTTTTCGCTTTGAAAATGTTTGAGACTATTTTTTGAGAATTTGCTTGCCACCATGCGTGCCCTCAAGTGGAAAACCCGGTTGTGTCAGTTCAGCCGAAGCTAGGTGTGTTGTATGTCAAATGTGGGGTATTGGAGGGTCACAATTCCGAATTTGCTATTAATTTTGCGATCGGAATGGTCACTCAGCCTCACTGGCATGTCTCGTTGGTCAATGGGCAGCATGATTCAACTATCAAATTTCTTCTGAAAGAGGGGAGGAGTGCCCCGAGGGGCTCTGCCCCCCGTCTACTAATCTTGTGATTACTGTAAATCGGAAAAAGTTTGGACATGAGAAAAGTTCGGACAAAAGCCATCTCAGGGCGTACAAAGTGCTGTGCAGTATTGAAAATTGCCTATTCGGATATGAAAGTAGCTCGAACAAAGGGTACTGTCCGATTTGTCCGAACTTTTTTCATGTCAGAACTTTTCCCGATTTACGGTACCCACACATTCTAGACTCGGTACGTGGCGCGTCGCATCGTGCGCGAGATCAACGGCGTCTTCTTGCCCACCACCACCTACAGCACGACATTCACGCCACGTCTGTGGCCAGTCTCCCGAGGGTTCTCGACCATCTCAAGGCGCTCTCTAACAAGTACCAGTTCCGATTCGTGCGCATGGACGAGTGCACCGGAGTCCCAGAGGCCTACGAACACTGACAATGAACATTTTGAGTGCACGCTAATTCCGGTTCGATTCAATAATCCTTTGATCTTCGCATTTGGTGGAGCTGTGGAGAAGTGCGCAACTATGCCCTCAACATACCGTACACGTCGATACGTAGCTATTCGTGCCGCACATGATCGACCGTTCTATGTACGTACATCATACAGGGTTTTTTTTTAGATGACCACATTTCGTTCGGCTAGATTTTGTGCAAAACTAAACCAATGTAAGTGAAACTTTAACACATGGTCAGAAAGGCTTTGCCATTTTGTATGTTAGATGCCCAGCACAATTGGTCTTGCACTGCGGAAATTACAGGGTGTCAAAGTTCAGGCCGGAAATCTCACGATCGGCCGACTTTGAAGCACGGTAACTCGGTCGTTCTGCCACTTTTGCGGACGCGGCAAACTGCATCTGAAAGGTCTTCAAACAAGCTTTGATTTGCCACACGAACGAACTTCCTACGTCGTCCAACGGCCGAGTTACAGCTCGTCGAATATTCTTAGCGTTGGTCAAAGTCCCCCTTTCCCAGCGGATGGCGGTCCTCGACTCTCCAGAACGCGTTATCAGAAACTTTGACGAGCTGTAACTCGGCCGTTGGACGACGTAGGAAGTTCGTTCGTGTGGCAAATCAAAGCTTGTTTAAAGACCTTTCAGACGCAATTTCCGCGTTCGCAAAAGTGGCAGAACGACCGAGTTACCGTGCTTCAAAGTCGGCCGATCGTGAGATTTCCGGCCTGAACTTTGACACCCTGTAATTTCCGCAGTGCAAGACCAATTGCGCTGGGCATCTAACATGCAAAATGGCAAAGCCTTTCTGACCATGTGTTAAAGTTTCACTTACATTGGTTTAGTTTTGCACAAAATCTGGCCGAACGAAATGTGGTCATCTAAAAAAAACCCTGTATAAGCCGACTACCTATCGCTTGTAAACCACACATGTGACACATCTAAGCTTTCGTTGACTCTTTGACTCGAGCAAACACGTTTTTTCGAACTGAATTCCTGTGCGTTCTAGAAACAAAACCGAAGCGACTACCTATCGCTTGTAAACCACACATGTGACACATCTAAGCTTTCGTTGACTCTTTGACTCGAGCAAACACGTTTTTTCGAACTGAATTCCTGTGCGTTCTAGAAACAAAACCGAAGCGGGCAACACTCTACTGGCCTACTACAGAGTCAACCAATCCAACTACCCTATATACCTACCGTAAGCCGCGCTCGCAGGCCGGCGAGAGGGAGGAATGCAACACGAGAACGAAAAGAGAAACGCCGAGAGCGTGGGGGAGCAACAACCAACGGCCACTCACTGGGGGAAGAGACGGAGACGGCACTCACTCCGCGCCAGTCGACAGACATCCATGCCAGCTCTTAATCCAACGCTCCCTACCACTAAAGAAAAGCCAAAGGACAAAGGAAAATACAGCCGCACGCAGAACAGCCGAAGACGCACGCATGTCGACGGGGTGACACAACGAGAGGTAGAAGGGGAACGCGACGACGGACGGGGGAGGGAGACACAAACTAACGTGCAGTTTCCACGCCGCACCTAACCTTTCACAACTCAACCCAGCGCAATAGGTACACATCTGTGTAATGCCTACTGTATTGTCTCGAACAAACGCGCACTCCGTGAGACAGGGAATGAACGGTAGCGACCAATAGAAGTGCGCGTCGTCACTTGGAGACAGCGCGAGTCTTGGCAATAGGAAAGCAAAGAACAAAACTAGCGCCGCAAAAATCGCCTAGCCTACTATAACTTTCGCGCCAAGGGGCACCAGACGGGAGGGGAAGAAGACGACACTCACTCCGCGCCAGTCGACAGACATCCATGCCGACTCTTAATCCAACGCTCCCTAACACTAAAGAAAAGCCAAAGGACAAAGGAAAATACAGGCGCACTCAGAACAGCCGAAGACGTACGCATATCGACGGGCCTACACAACGAGAGGTAGAGGGGGAACGCGACGACGGACGGGGGAGGGAGACACAAACTAACGTGCAGTTTCCATGCCGCACCTAACCTTTCACAACCCAACCCAGCGCATTTTACACATCTGTGTAATGCCTACTGTATTGTCTCGAACAAACGCGCACTCCGTGAGACAGGGAATGAGCGGTGGCGACCAACAGCAGTGGGCGTCACCAACTACCCGGCGGCCTTGTAGTCGACCGGGATGGTCATCTTGTGGCAGGGTCTAGCGCGAGGGCCGCCGAACAGCTCCTGCAGATGGCCGCGCCAATTGCGGGGGAAGCGCACGACGGACACTTCGAAGTGGTCGCTTCTGCGACCCAAGGCCTCGCGCGCGCTGCCGTAGGGCAGGAACTGCAGGCAGAGCTGGACGGGGCTGTTGGCAGCGAGCTCGCAGTAGATGGGGCCCCTCGGCAGCTGCCTCCCCTCCTGGCCCAGGGTCGGCCTGCCGCAGCGCAGGTTCTGGGCGGGCGCCGCCTCCACCTTGAGGGCCATCTTCTTCTCGCCCTTGTTGACCAGCCGCAGGTGCTGCCACTTGCGCTGCTGCCTGCCGGCCGGCACCTCGACGACCACGCGCAGTCGACTGGGCACCACGGCGTCCTGGCACTCGGAGTGGCCGGGGTGCTGCAACTCCAGGATCTTGTGGCTGAGATCCTTCTCGATGCGCAGCATGGCCGCAGTGCTGCTGCCTCCCCAGTCGCCGCTCGAGCCCGACAGGGTGATGACCCGGCCGCCGAAGTGCTTGTTGTGGCCGGCGTACTCGAAGGTGTGGCCGCGCACTGAAAAAAGCAAGCAGAGCTTAGGCTTAGGCTCATCACTGCTGGGTCAGTCGAAGTGAGAACGCCTACCCATGTAGCCGATGTTGTTGCGGGCGAAGAACTCGGTGACGGCCCTTCCGCCGTAGAGCTCGCCGTTTTGGGTGGGCGTGAACTGGCGCTGCTCGGCCCCGGGCCGGGTGTCGGGGCTGGCCCAGAGGACGCCTTGCGTGGCCTCGTTGGCGATGCAGTCGAAGAAGAGGGGCAGCTCCCTCAGCTGCTGCAGCGTCTCCACCTGGCGGCTGATGCCCCCGTGCACGCAAAGGACGCGCCCTCCAACGACGGCCGCCACGGGCAGGCAGTTGAAGACGGCGACGGCGGCGTCGTAGACGGCCTCGGGCAGACCGCGGACGCTGCAGACCTCGTGGTGCAGCCCACTCTCTCTCATCAACGACGAGGAGATGTGGGACTCGTGGTTGCCCCTCAGAAGCACCAGGCCGGTCGGGTGCAGGCACTTCAGCGCGGCCAGCAGCAGGAGCACGGTCAAGCTCTCCGCCCCTCTGTCGACTGGAAGGAGGAAGCACAGAAGTGAAGCCAATGCATCAGTCCCTCTTCACTCACTGCTCAATCATTCACACCGCCCCCCCCCCCTTTCCAATTCTGTAATCGCCGAACGCCTACTGGTACAACTATCTACTCACCAACTACACAGGTACATTGTATCTACTCCAACTCCTCCAAAACCCACCGTAGTCTCCCAGGAAGACGATGGAGCCGCTGCGGAAGCTCCCGCCCTTCACCAACTGCCTGACGACGTCCAAGATGTTGCCGTGGACGTCGCCGACGACGCAGACCGGCGCCGCCACCTCCAACACCCGCTTCTCCTTCTGCAGGACGCCGCGCGCTCTGTCGAGGAGGAAGACCATCTCCTGGACCGACAGCTGGCTCTCCACCTTCACGTCCATCTTCTTCGTCTTGTCCCCTTTCTTGGCCGTCCCAGCGGCGACAGACAGCAACTTCTCCACCAGAGCGTCAAAGTTGAAAGGGCTTCTCCGATAGTTCCGGCTTCCCCGCGGAGTCGCCATTTCGCGCTCAGAATAATCCAATCCAGACAATCCAGAAAGCAGTCAGGCAGGCAGCGTCCCAGTCGCTCTAGTGTCACTGCTGCTGCTTCAGAAACGGTCAATGGCAAGGCAAGAGCTGACGCTTGGCGAAGTCAATCAGCTCAGCGAAGACAAAGCACTGGCGACTCAGCACACGCGAACGGCAGGCAATACGGAGGCACTCCAAGGATAACGACGACGGCCCAGCAACGCCGAAGACTGGGTCCACAAACGAAAGTCAGAGCTCATTAGACATCACTGCGAAGCGCAAGTTGAGACGCTGATAGTCGATCAATCATCTCCGGTTCAACAGGCGACACTTTACTGTCACGGTTCTCTATGCAGTACACAAGTATACATACTTCAATCGAAATCGACCTGTTTAATATGTAATCAGTAGCGGCTGGCAGTGATCAATCAGTTCAACAGCTCCTCTTCTGCTTCTGTTGCGTTGGTGGAAGGCGCAGTGGAGGGCCTCTGGTGGGTCTGAGCGATGGCCTCGTCCGTGTTGCGCTGCCTGCTTCAGTTCCAACAGCTAGCGATCTCCTCCTCCAAGAAGTCTGCTTCTTCCCGACTGGCTGGCGTGGTGTAGAAAGAAGTTGGTCTGACGCCAGGGCGAACACCAGCAGCCTCTCTCTGTCTGAAAGACAGGGAACTACTACCTTTGCTGTTCTGGAAAGACTGGAGCATGGACATGGACACTGTAGTTCCTGTTACTCAGTCTACCGTAATCCACGTATGCAGAAATACGCGAAATACGCGTAGTGTAGAACCTGCATTAGTCAAACAGATGTACGGTACGTGTACAAGGCCGACCTATGCACTATTGACGGTCGCAATTGTCACAATCCTTACGCCTAAGTACAGTACGCTTGTGGTACATACCCCTCTGCTCGCAGGTGATAACGCCCTATGTGGTGTGCTGTTGATCCACAATAAACTTTTGAACTTTGACCTTTGAGTACGCACTGGACAAGACATAAACATAAGCGTAGAATTAGGGGCTAAGGTATAGGAATAGGATAAAGCAGGCCTATTGTAGGCTCACGTGCAGATTTGCACTTTGGCTTGCACTTAGGTTCTGCTTTAGGCTCAGGTTTATGAGGCCAAAAAAACTTGCAATTTTACATGCTCAGGTAGAAACCTTGACCTACGCTTAGGCTTATTCAGGGTTAGTCTTATGCGTAGACGGCCTAGGGCAGACCACGGACGGCGCAGGCTGCGTGGAACAGGCCGCTCTCTCCCATCATGGAGCTGGAGATGTGGGACTCGTGGTTGCCTCTCAGAAGCACCACGCCGGCCGGGTGGAGGCACTTCAGCGCCGCCAGCAGCAGGGCACAGTCAAGCTCTCCGCGCCCCGGTCCACTGGAAGGAAGAAGCACAGGATTGGCGTCTTGACTTCAGTCCCTCTTCACTGCTCAGTCGTTCACACCGCCCGCCTCCAATTCTCCAACCTCCAATTCCAATGTTGTATCCATTATATACTCTCACTAACTACAGGGTGGCGCACGTATCTGTTCCCGATTCTATTTGATCATAACTCCGTCATTTCGAAAGGACTATTCCTGAAATTTTCACACAATACAGACAAACCTTTAGAATTTTTGGCATTCAAACTTCGGTCAATTCCATGGCACAACTCTCAAGTTATGATCTTATACGTGACCACCGTCCTCTTCTGCGGCCTGCTCGCAGCGTACCAGACCATCTCCTTCTTCCCCTTCTCCATTCAAAGCAGGCTGCGTATTTCAGCTTTTCAGTAATAGTAAAGCACTTTTTTCAATTTCTTGACCCCCATCAGATAAAAGTCAAGATTTCGAAACTGTTCTGAGTTTTCATAGCAGACGCTTTTGCGCTTGTCAGGCCGTCAGGCGGCGAGACCAACGAAAGCTGACCATTTCTACTAAAATTGCTACAACTGCTGATTTACTGCGTGAATTTTAATGATATTTGCAGGAACAAAATTCCAAATGTGTGTCTATGTTATGTCAAAATTTGAGGAAGATCCGTCTGAAAATGCCCGAGTTATTGCCAAATAGAATCGGGAACAGATACGTGCGCTACCCTGTATATACTCCAACTCCCCTTTAGTTGTCTACCTACCCACCGTAGTCGCCCAGGAAGACGATCGATCCCAGGTAGAGGCTTCGTCCCTTGAGCGTAGGATGTTTCCGTGGACGTCGCCGACGACAAAGGCCGGGGCCGCCACCTCCAGCACCTTCTTCTCCTTCTGCAGAACGGCGCACGCTCTGTAGAGGAGGAAGACCGTCTCCTGGACGGACGGCTGGCCCTCCAACTTCACGTCCATCTTCTTCGCCTTGTCTCCCTTGCTGACCGCCCAGCAGCCACAGACAGCAGCTTCTCGACAAGGGAGTCGAAGTCGAAGGGGCTTCTCCGAATGTTCCGGGTTCCCTGCGGAATCGCCATTGGGTGTTCAGAGGTCAGACTGGTCAGACTCTCGGCGAAGAATGACGTTCAAAACAGAATGCACGCGAAAAAAATGCTGGCGAGACGATTGACGAATGACGATCCACACACGAAGTTCATAGCTCACGAGAGATCACTGTGAGGCGCAAGAGACGCTGACAGTCGATTAACCATCTCCGGTCGAAACAGGGAACACTTTACTGTCACGGTGCTCGGAATGTAAGTGTACATACATCGATGAGTGAAATCCAATTGGCACAACGGTGTAATTGCGGACAGTATCATCTGACAGTGCTCATCAGTTCGACAGCTCATCCTCTGCTTCTGTTGCATCTGTGAAGCCACAATGGGCATGAGATCCTCCTCTCACATCTGGTGGACCTGAGCGAGGGCCTTGTGTCGTCCACGTCGGCCTGCTTCAGTTCGGAGAGCTAACCATCCTCGTGGGCCCACCTCGCACTTCCTCCGGGAAAGTCTGCCTCTCTCCGACAGACTGGCGTAGACAGAGGGTGGCCTGACGCCATGGCACGAACACCAGCAGCCTCTCCCTGAAACACATGGAACCACGACTGCGGTCCCTGTTGCTCAATATCGTAACCCACGTGGTATTGGCAATGGTTGGGCGCCAGGCAGTGGCGGATCCAGGATTTTGGAAGGGGGTGGCGAAAATTTTTAGTCATAGGGGGTGGGGGGGGGACCAAGATGCTGCAAAATTGCATCAAATCTAATGCGCAGCAGGCGAAAATTCTTGCGAATATTCATGTGTAAAGTTATGAAATTGCTCAAAAATAGTGCCGCAGACGAAAAAATTTCGCCGATTTTGGTCACTTCTGTTACAAAATTGCCTTAAAATAGCGTCCCAGGCAAAATTTTTAGCCAATTTTAATCTGTAACGTTAGAAAATAGCTCTGAAATAGCGCCGCAGGCGATAATTTTTTTGCTCTGGAGGTGCTACCGCGCAAAAAATTGTTCCCCAGTAGAGGGAATGGCGCAGGGCGGGGGGCGATTTGGCCGAATGGGAGCGAGGAGAGATAGCGTGCCGGGTCTTTTGAAATACACACGGTACTCCACTGCCTTCACACTTCCCATGCCAAAATTCAGCACTCTATCTCAGCCCATGCGCAATTGCGGGCGCGAAATGCTGCATCGGTCGCATTTGCTCGCCTGCCCTTGGAGGCCAGCGCCATGGAGAAGAAGACTCCCATCAGTAGAAGCAAGCACCCAAATTTGATTCTTTACTGCGCAAGATTGGTGCAAGCTACAAACGTCGCTCTAATGTGTTTCACTACATATGTCACTACAAAGCTTATTGTGTTCCCTTCCATGCTATCTCCTCGCCGGCTGCATAAGAGCGTCCCACTCGCGGGCCTCTACCAGCCCAAAACAGCGACACCCTATAGTGTTTTGCCCAATTTTGCATTTGGCGCCAGCAGTTGCGTTGCGCACGGGTTGAACAGAATGCTGAGTATTTGCTACTGAGATGTGAAGACATTGGAGTGCCACGTGTGCAAGTATGACTTAGCTAGCTTCTACACATGGAGGGATGGAGGGCGGCCTGGACCCTGTAGTTTCAAATTCGGTAGATAGGCGCGCTGCGTGCCGAAGAAGAACAGAGAAGGAACATTTGATGAACCTAAGCGAATAATAGAATTCGTACCTGTATTGAAGTCTATGTTCAGTACCTTCCGTGCACATCCAGGGCCAACGTCTTTGACTGCTAGACCATTGGGGTAAGCTTCGCGCGTCCCAACAAAGAGGCAAACGCTAAAGAGAAGTTGCACGTACCGTATTCGCGCAGTGATTGACTTCATTAGAAAGCATCGCTAAAACTGGCACAATGCAGGCCTGCGTGCAGACACGCTTAGGCTTGCACTCTAGCTCACACTAGGTTGGGCTATAGGCTCAGGCATGTTTAGACTTGCCTATGCCTAGGCTTACAGAAAATCTCGCAATTACTCACCGCCCACCGTATATGTTGTCAGGTTTAAACTTAGACTTAGGTTTGGGCTTGCCCACGGGTTAATGGCTAAGTTTATGCTTGTAGATGCAAACTGTGATTTCATCTCAGGCCTAAACTGAGACGCAACGTTAGTTTATATACTACCCCATGCATGTTTTAGCTACAGTACATACATGTCCATGACGTCCATTTGACTCCCCCGGCGCCTAGTTGTCGGCGGCCCACACTTGGCGGCTTCCCAGTTGTCATAGACCCACCATTGGGTTACCTCTTCATCCGACTGTCAGTAGGAGTTTTCCAAGGTTCTTCTCTCGATTGTAGCGGAAGACGCGAATGATCTTGAGCAGTCCGCACCTATTAGCAGGACCCGCTGCGGGTGGATCTGCGACTGGTGACAGAGGCACGGCTGGGCCTGGACGCCACTGAGGTGGCAGCCTGCCCAGCCCCTGGTGGTGTACGCTCGGCGGTGGGCTCTGCTCCATAGGCACATTCGGAAGGGCAAGAGTCGATCTCAAAGACATGACCACCAACGTCAGACGTCCAGATTTGCCCCCCCCCCCCCCCAGATGACCGCCCTCCCGCTCCAGACGATACCCCCCCCCCCAAAGCTGCTTCCAAACAGATCCTCAAAAATCGCTCTCTCAGAGCAGGCCAAAGTGCTGTCCCGCAGCGATCGTAATTCGTGCCGTGACGAAATTATTGTGTGCTATCCCCGCGTTCTTTTTCGCGTCGAAATTACAGAACATATATGGTGATGCCGCGTCATGAAAAGCGACTGTAAGCAGCACTAACATTTTGAATATAGGATATACCGTGTCAGCATTTGCGGACCGTGTCCGATTGGTGAAAATGAAAGACAAGGA
>JASAMZ010008890.1:0-49754 GCA_030248115.1 Linhomoeus sp. GSCO2_2 | reverse complement strand
GTTCTGTGTCATCTCATGCAGGCCCAGGACGAGGCCGCTTTCAGTCGACAAATACGTGGAGACATTGCCGGATGTGTCGGTCTTAGTGCACTGCCGGTTAAGGCCACCGACCATCTGGCACGACAACTGTCTGGCTTCTCTAAATTACCGCGCCTTGTGAATCCATTGCTAGGCAACTAGATCTACACAAAACCGTTGCTGAGATACGCGCCTTTCACCTTGATTGCCCCACAACGAGCTACATACATAGGGATGTTTATGTACTGTCGTACTCTAACAAGTATGGCAAGCAGTAGGTACGCTAACTGGGATAAGTGTCATGCAATAACGTTAAACTATCGCAGATATGAGGCGACAAGGGGTCGGGGAATCTGCTACAACGCCATACTTCGCGGAACGTGGACAATCTTTCCGAAGCAGCCTCTTGTGTAGCTGTGCTGCTTCTGAGGAACTTGAAAGTGAAGCAGTCGATGATGACTGCAATTTGTGTACTACCGAATGTTGGAGTGTCAAAAGGCAAACTTCCTTAGCTCAGCTGCCCGTCCATCTGCAGAAGAAGATTGTTGATTATTTGAACGTGCAGCAGCTGGGCCTCGCTCCAGTTCGTCTGCAGAGAGTGGCGACAGCTCTGGCTTTTTCAACAGCTGGCGCATGGCAGATCAGAGTGGTCAAAGCCGAGTTTGGGGCAGACGAATTTTGCAAAGGCAGAAAGGCGGCGTGGATCACTCTGAAGGTTATCACATCCACTGGTCAGAGCTGCTCCTTCAACGCACTCGATCCCCTGGGAGGCCCATTGAAGTGGCTAAAGAAGTTCATCCATTCCACTGGCAAAGGTTGGCGTTTGCGTCGCCGGATGCGTCCTGACCTTTGCAAAGCTGATATGGCTGTAGTGGGGAGACTGTGCGGACACTGGGCGGCTTTGGAACAGCTAATGTTCAGCAACTGGAGCCGCTACTACGACGACCGCCGCTCCAAGTTCGTTTGCATCTCCGGTGCCAAAATGGAGGCACTGGAAGGCTTTCTTCGAAGCGTCGTCAAGTCGCAGAGGCAGAGCTGCCGTCTCAGGACCATCAAGCACATGTGGATATACGATTCAGAACGGTCCAATGACCCGAATCGGAAAGACGACCCGGTTCCGCAACTTGTGGCGCTGGCGTCGGTGCGCTCTCTTGAGCTTCAAATACCTGACCGTGACTGGTCCCGCCACACTCTCGACTGTCTCAGTGAGTCTCTTGAAGAAGACAGCCTGAAGACACGGTCGAATACACGCGTTCTAAGCGTAGCCTGGTCTCCCCAGACCGCCTGCCTCTGTCGTCTCTCCAGCAATTATCAACGGTTGGACCTCGGAAATTTGCTGGTAGAGATGTGGTGTGATACAATTCATGCCGTCCTGCCAGCCTTGAGAGAGCTTCAGCTGCACGAATACCGTCAGGAGGGGCAGCCAGCTTCGTTCCTCTGGCCGCTGCCTGTCATCGCCCCCAATCTGGAGAACCTCCGCATCGGCCGTTTCAGAATGGACGTCGCGGAGAATCCAATTGACGCCGCCTACAGCTATGACGCCTTCGTGGATCGAGGCTCGCCTTTGAAGGAGCTGCGCGTCAGCGTCACGCAAGTTGACTACTATATGAGTGATAGCCAAGGGGCCAAGTTGAAGCACGAGAGCGTCGAGTGGCCCTCCGACAGAGCACCACTGAAGATCGTCCACGTCGACAGAGAGATGAAATGGGACTTCCGACCCCAGAGACTTATCCTGGGCAATGTCATTGTCGTCAAGGAATCTGAAGGAAAGGCTCATGACCAGCATTGATTCAGTGCGCTCGGTTTCCTTCATTTGCCGGCCTTCTCGAAGCCCTGTTGTGGCCTGTGAACGCTTGCTCCGCCACCGTAAATTGCTGGTCGACTAACTGTACTCGGCATGGCAGATGCGGCCCACAATTATGTACTTTAAGTGAATGAGTCAAGGAATCTGTAACGCGACCTGCGATCACTGGAAATGGTGCAACGTTGTCTCCCAGCCCGACACGTACTGAGTCGCTCTATTGTCTCCTAGTCGTCTACATCCCAGCCAGTCCACTTGAACTGTTCAAATCTGCAGGGCTCGTCTGGGGCACAAAACTGTTCTGGCAGCGGAGGTTTGATGCTCCACTGAAGACGCTGAATCTCCAGCTGGCGTTTGGCCTCACTTCTTCGCTTCACGTGGACGACGTTGCCTTCTATCCAGTAGATGGGGTTTAGTTGGTTCAAACCGTCGGCAGCAAAACCCCATATGTACCAACCGTTCAGAATGACAAGCGGCTTCGTCCCCTCGGCCTTGAGTGAGCGCTGAGAGTCTAAATTCTAAAGATGGGCTCTATCACTTTTCGCTGTGGACATTCTCTACGTTTGAGCAGTGATCTAACCAGGCAAGTCGTCCGGGGGACGCAGTATACTCCACAAATTTGAACTCCTACGCACGGTGACTCCTCTCCTGTTGTGGCCTCCTGACACTCCCAATCGCAAAACTAATGCCGAATTCGTAATCTACGTACATCCCAGAATACCCCAGAATCGACATACAACACCCCTAACTTCCTATGGACTCGCAGAACCAAAATTCTGCACTTGGGGTACGGTAACATGCGAAGCGAATTCGTCATAGGTACGCATAAACATCATCTAAACGCTAAACGAATGCCAAATTCGTAATCAGCGCCCCCGAAAACCCCGAAATCGAGTATAATATCGCGAAAGTCGACCCGACACCCAATATTCAAATGGACGCGGCAGGGTTACTGTAGCTCTGCAAATTTGCCAAAAACACTTTTCTGGACGAGATTTCAACGTAGAATCGTTTGAAACCACTGTTGAACCGATTCGGCAACGCATTCGAGCGCTACAGACGCTGAAACGCAAAAAGCGCAAATTTTGACCCCGGAGTCAAAAAAGTTCCACCAAGATAACTTATTTGTGTCTCAACCGATTGTCTCCGTTCATAGCTCATTCGATAGAGGACATCTGGGAAGGAGCACCAAAAGCGGTCTCGCGGCTCTAGCTGCTACATATCGCGCACAGCAAACCGTCAAAGTCGCAAAATAGCGAAAATTCGCGAATTTTTCAAATTTGGTGCCAAAATGGGTCCCGCAGCGATCCAATTCTTTTTTTCCACCCTCGGCCCTATTGAGTACTACAACATATCAAAAGATAGTATATACCATTATATGCAACTTTTTCGAGTTCTACCTTGCCCAACCCAATTTTCAGTACTTTGAAAATTTAAATTTTTGAATTTCCCGCCAACGGGGTCCCGGAGCGTGACCCCATAGGTCGTCCAGGTTGCCCCGCCACTAGGCCTATCCAACGCAAAAAACCGTTTGGAAATCGTCCGGTTCATGCGCGAACGCCATCCGCTCCAAATTTCTGCTTTCGCGCACAATCGCTATATTATACTCCACACTTTTTGTGGAGTATAACAAGCTTAGAGTAAAAACTGGGCACCTGATGATAGTTGATTGGCATTGCATGGTGTGTTGGCATTTGAGGAGTATATTCAATAGTGCGTCAGAATAGAAAGTTGAGCATTTCTTCAGGGAGTTTCGCCGCAGTTACCTAGAGTTTTCAAAGGTAGTTTGTGCCATTCTTGGGCAATCGTTGCCTATAAGATTCGTATTGGTGGGTACTGATCCATAAATGGATCAGGAATGTTAGCCGCAGGTTCACTTTGAAATGAAGAGGGTCTAAATGGGCGACGCCCTTTTCTTTTGGGTCGCAAATGCGGGCGGTTACGACACCGTTGCTGTAGATTACAGAACCGCACAGTAATTGCCGCGTTTCGTGTTCGGTCGAATTGGTGGCAAAACATACGTTGCACGACGCATCCATGGAACAAGCTCCGGTATTAAAAAGTTGAGTTTGTATTCTGACTGACATTGCATAGAGTCTCGTCCTTTCTGCAGAGAGTGCGAGAGCTCATCGCCCGTATTGCTCCGCTTCACGAGCTCCCCCTTCGCAAGAGGGTATTGCTTAGCAATATTGATATCGCCCGGGATTTGGTTTTTAAGCAAGAAAATCCCTCTTTTGAGCAACGCTTTTAAAAAAGGTGACAAAAACTTGTCAAAGTTTTGCCAAACATATGACAGAGCAAGTTTTGGAAATTATCCGTGAGTCGTGAGCTATCCACTGAGCTGAGATCATCTCTCAACGAGCAAATCAAGCGAGTTAGAGCGATTTTAGTGTTCGAATCTGGGAGCGAATCCCTGTTTGTCGTCCTACTTGGTCTCGCTCTCGATACGCTCCGCTGGCCCTGAGAAGGCGTCGACTGCTGCATAGTCCTCGATGACCCAACTGAGCTCCGCCTTCCTGCGACGTCCGTCGGTGGCCGTTTCGGTGTGGGAAAGGCGCGATCGCGCCACCTGTGAACTGCGACAGTAGTGCAGTTCTGCGTTGTACAGTATGCAATAAGCAGTCCGCCCTACCCAACCTCGTCTGCAACGTTTTGCAGTAGGTGCAGGTCGACGACGAAGTGCGCTGATCCGTCGCCGTCCGTGAGTATCGGCCTCCGGCTCTTCAATGCGACGAATCCCGCGGAGTCGCCCACTTCCACCTTCGTCCCTCCCACTAACATGGAGACGTTCTGGTCGATGCGCGAGCCGTCCATTGTTATTGTGCCCAGAATCCAGTTGACTCGGCAGAAAGAGCCTCTGTCAGGTCAGCAACAGCTACAGTACCGGTCAGATCATACATATTACGAGAGCCACCGCTGTATCCTGACCCGGGTCGGCGACCTCGGTCGCCATGCACATGCGACTCAAAAACGACCCAAGCCTTTGTGGTGACATCTTGCTTAGCAGCATAGAGCTAATGCGCATTTGCTCCATCCAGAGATCACACTATGCTCAAATCTCCGTTCTTCTGGCAAGGCAAAACAGCGCCACAGGGGCTTGGATTACTTGTGGGTCGCTTGGCTAGGCACCCAGATTCGGTTACAAGTAATTTAGAGTGTAGCGTGGGCCCTGGCCGGTACTGCACTCTTGATGGATCGTTGCCATAGCCCAGGAATTGCAGACTGAAGCCCAGGAATTACTGTCGCTAATGCATGACAGGTCGATGCTGCATGTCCACAGTGTGCCATCGTCCAGTCTGCAAGGGTCGCTCTCCAACCGATCGCCTGGCTCTGCCGTTCTGGCGAGTCCCCAGAAGTCCTGGATAATCCAGTGGATCTTGTGATGCCCACTGGCTGACGTCGGCTCAGCGATGCATTTGATGTCAGGCTTTTGTGTAATTGGCACGTCTGGCTGGGAGAAATTGCCACAGTGAAGTCTTTGATGCACGAACCTGTAGTTGTCGGTTTACAAAGCCGAGCTTGCACTGGAGCCAAAGGCTGCCATCCTCTTGCAAGTTGTTCAGCAGCTTGCTCTGTGGTGCCACGGGGTCGCAACCCCAACTGCTGGCGTCGCCACTGAGACTGAATCGACGTCCTCTCAAGTCCCGTGTCCCATACAGTCTCAATTGCGCGCCGTCACCAGACTTCAGGAAGAAAGCGAACGCGACCGTTGGTCGCTCATTGGAGTTTGAGACCTCGTTCAGTGTCAGATGCATGGAAGCGGAATCGTCATTCTCCTTTGGGCAAAGGCAAAGTGACCAGGAGGTAGTATCGTCTTCCTGTTCCAAGCTGCATCTGTCACTGCGGAGCGCGTCCATCGGCAGACTGGACTCGTGCAGCAGGGCGTAGTTGCGTAGACGCCAGTGAATCAGAAAGGTCTGCTCGTCCACTTTCTCTGACCAAGTGTCGGATCCCAGCTGAGTTAAAGTTTGTCACTCAACAAGCATTCAACGCTAGGCAGTAGCAGGCCACCACTGACTTCTATTGGAGCAGGGCAGATGTGCAGCGTTAATTGATGAGCTTCCAGTGAAAACCGAATTCTGACTTCTGCAACAAACACTATATGACTCACGTCAGCGTCCCCCAGATGCGTCAGTCTCCACTGGAGGTGCAAGCTGCCGTCTGCCTGTATGTGGTCCTCCAGCAGCTGTGTCCTACTCCAGCTGCAGCCGGTTGTCTCGGGCGCTGGCGACGTGCAAGATAGGACGACTCCCACTCGCCATCGTAGCAAGAGCCCAGTAGGACAGACGCACTCTTCTGCCGCTGACAGCCACTGGCTGCTGTTCAGTGGAGGAGTTGACAAGTGAAAGGCGGACAACCACTCTGCTGGCCTCATCCAACTCGATCTCTTCTTGCTGATTCTGAAACAAGTTTACACCAAACGATACGTTCGAATGACAAACGTATTGTTTGTTGGAGTTACATACTGTACACTTCTTTAAGCGATATGCACCCTGCTCCTATGTCGAATTGCAGCCGGCCTCGCCTGAGAGGGCTACCGTAGCCACTCACTTCTGCATCGCTTTCCTCGTCGTCGTCGCAACTTCCAGGCCCCTTGGGGAAGATCTCCGCTCGCCAGCCGCAGCTGTTGCGATGACTTGAGAAACAGGAGAAAATCGAGTCTCCAATATCCGCCTTCTGATCGATCACACGATAATCCGGAATCACCCAGGTGAACAGCTCTGAACAGTCGTCTTGGCTCTCCGCGACCACGTCGGCTTCACTCTGTGTAGGAAGCCCCGAAAGTTTATGTGCATAACCATGCGTCACTGCTACTCAGCAGAAGCTGCCTGAAAACTTCCAGTGGGCCATTCCTGCTGCTGCGACTGCCATGGGGAAATGGTCTCCACACCGGAATGGGGTTGTACACTGCGCTTTTGTGGAACGGCGGTCATAGGGCTGAGGCGTTCTACGACAACAGCGCACACAATTGTCTACCTATTGTAGTCACCAAGGAGATCTGGTTGTGCATGCTTTAGCTCGCGGCAGTATGCTATGACAATGAAAGACATAATCCACAATGGCCTTGGCCACGCTGCCCATACGTGTAGCCGAGGGGGTGTCAAACTGCCGCTAGCGGAATGTCTCCCTACCTGTTTTTTGATTCTTGGGGCGGAGGGCGGCAGTGACACGGTACATACGTACAATACGGTAGACAAGGACTGACCATTATGCCCTAAATCCGGTTAGGTACGTACATACGGTATGAACAGTATTCTGTCCCACCTTGGAGGCATTTGTGACCCGATATGCAAAGCCTGCAGTGGCTTGTCATCGGTTGTTGGTCTCCAATCTGTCACAGAAGAAGAGGAAACGGTTGGATCGCTGAAAATATGAAAATTCCCCACGTTCACACTCAAAGGATCGCTACACAGGCACCTATACGTATGTATAGTCGATTTTGCAACTGTGTACTGTGTAGATGGTTTCAGAAACATCAGTGACGACACCCAAACTCGACCCACTTACTTGTATTTCACAAAGTCCACAGTGGCCGCAGTGAGAAACTCCAAGACTTGACGATCGATTGGATGGCTCAGTTGTTCGGCTGTAACTGGAGTCATCAGCGTCGCGTTGAACAGGTACGGTAGGTCCCAACCGTGGGACACTCCTGGTAATAAATTGGTTTGCAGGAGTATTTTAGAGGAAAGCTTGCTATGAGTATTAGGCCGACAAGTTACAAACGGCATAGTCGGAAGGCACGTGTGCTGCTCATATTCACCGGCAGAGAGTACGTATTAGCGCTACGTGAAGACGAACTTGTTGCAGTTTCGTGGGGGGAGGGGGCTTCCTCCATCCTCCCTCCCCCCAACTGCCTCCCCCCCACCCCCCAATATCTCCCCTTCCCCCCTCCCCAGGGCAACGCATAATTTCTGAAGATGATGACCTCGAATGAGCTGATCGGACGCGAAAGACCCCAGGATTCACGTAGTCCAAGTGGTGAGTACCAGACGGTGGAACCAACCTTCCGCATTTTGCCCACCATTTCTGCCGTGTCCACGATGAAGATCGCGTCGCCGCACGCCTGCAATTGAAAACTTGCTCTGCTAATTGAATGGCAATGCTTTGTTCAATGAAATTGTGCTGAGAAGTCATTTCACACCATCAAGGGGGGGGGAGGGGAGGTGGGTGCAGGGAGGGAGAGGGGGTGCACAAAGCTGGGGGACACTGATTATTCCACACCAGCAAGGGGGGAGGGGGTGTAGAGGCTATTGGAGAGTACATATGTATTTACGGGTCTCAAAGGGGGGGGGGGGGGGGGAGGGGGCAGTTAAACCAGGTGGATACCCTAAGTAGTGTAGCCCCCAGCCCGCATTTTCCACTCACATCCACATAGCTTCTGGTCCTCTCGAGTGGGTCGTATGGCTGCCCGGTGGCTCTCACATCCAATTCCCCACTGCTGTCCACCTCGACTCGCTCGAAATCTGAGCCATAGGCGATTCTGCCCGCTCTCAGCCACTCCTGGTCCAGTCCTGGCACAGTCAGTGTCTCGTTCAAGAGGTGGCAGCGTTTGAAGAGTCGAACGACGAGTTCGCCGAATCGACCGAGCCCTATCGGGGTCGTAGCGTCGATGCCGAAGCGATTGGGAATCAGGAAGGCTGCGTGAGGAAATGACGCAAGGTGTGGAGAATTTTATCGATTTGGTTGTGGAGAGCACGCAAAGCAAAGTAGAATTTACGGATTAACCTCCTCCTATTACCGAAAGCGATGAGAGGGAACGCTAAAACCGGAAACTCCTGTAGCAAATACGCAAGTTCTTCTCGGCATACAATGCAACTTCTCTAGCATAACGCACGTACATAGCTATTACTGTATGTACGAAGGGGGATAGGAGGGGGAGGAGTGTGGCTGAACTGGCTGGTTATAGGGGGGGGGGGGGGGGTTGATAGTTGGTAATTCCCAAAGTAAAACACTACTGTGTGTGTGTGTACTGTATCATGCGCTGAAGGATGCAATCTACCGGGCCAAAATCCCTCCCTTTTTGTTGAACTGGCGAGAATTGGAACTGTCGCCGCCTCTGCCATTAGGTCGTAGAGAGGCCGTGGAAAGAAGTGTTCATCGTAGCTGGGATAGAAGTCGACCAGGGAGTCGAACTCGGCGAAAAAGTCCTGAGAAGATTGTTATACGGTATCTCTGGTATAACAGAGATCTCTAACCAAAAGGGAATTATACACCGACCTGCGCGAATGTCGGCTGCAGAGTGGGTTCACGAAACGATGCGTTCGCGTTTTTCAAGGGCAATTAGAAAAGGCAGTTGCACAAAATTTCACGAAACTTGGGCCATTCTGATGTGCATTCTCTGAGTGTGCACCAAGAAGACTGGTCATGTGATGGTGTTCGCATTCTGAGCGTTCATGTGCTTTCCCACCTGAGTCAACGTCGCCGTTTGTCCCTCGATGAGTCTAGTCAAACTTTGCCGTCTCAAGCAGGCGATCGTTTGAACCGAATCGGCTCTGAGACAGCCGAGTTCCCTGGCCAGTTTAAACGTAGCTCTAGGAAGCGTGGTGCAAAAGAATTGCAACGAAAATTTTCGAAAAGGTCGATTTATAGTGCGTGTTTTATAGTTTTAAAAAAGTTGTTAGCATAACATGAAGGAACGTATCATGAGCTTTTAAACGAGGTGTCGAGCGTCGACCTACGCACGACGCAAGACTAGTGAGTTAGGGCCATTTTGATCTATTGGGCGTTTGGCTACTGTGGAGAGCGCAACTTAAATGTTTAGACAACGCAGCGCACAGCTTGACCATGTTGCAGCACAAAGAGCTATCGAAGGACGCAGTAGGAGTACATACACGGACTGGTATGCGCAAGCTCGTTGCATGCGAATATCGGTTGCAGTGGGTGACACTTCGACTGATTGTTCGTTCAGCGTTCAGCGTTCGTCGCAATATGTTGCCCTTGCACAACGCTTTCCTTCTAACGGTTCCAATTGGTTGTGGGCCTCCTATGCCTCCCAACGTTGGAGCGCTCATAACAACAGCTGCGTTAAACAAGCCTGAATGGGGAGCTCTTTTGATGGCATATTACTGTGTTGCAACGGCTACTGAAAAGTCGCTCAAATGCTGGCATTTATACTGCATTTACCTGCTGAGTGGGGACTAATCAGGTGGGCGAAAACGGAGGCCGCTCCAGCCGATTCTCCAACGATTGTAATCTTAGTGGGGTCTCCGCCGAATGCAGCGACGTTCGCTTTCGTCCATTTGAGGGCCACTAGCTGATCCCACAGACCGTAATTGCCCCTGGACGCTTCCTCCTCGGTCGAGAGAAAGCCTCAAAGACATACCGTAGTTCGTTGCCTTTAAAATCGATGCACATTGCACTTTACAAAAAATGTATATCCTCACTGCTCTCTGACCAAGCATTCCAAGACGGTAGTTGACGGTGACTACAATGACGGCTCTCGCCACCAGATAGTCGACGATATTTTGCAGTCCGTATTCCGTGGAGGAACCTGTGATGAATGCCCCTCCGTGGATCCAAAAGAAGACTGGGTAGCCGTCGGTGAATTCAGGACTCTGAGGCGGAACGCGTCGTCGTCGTCGTCGTCGTCGTCGTCGTCGTCGTCGTCGTCGTCGTCGTCGTCGTCGTCGTCGTCGTCGTCGTCGTCGTCGTCGTCGTCGTCGCCCTCGTCGTCGTCGTCGACGTCGTCGTCGTCGTCGTCGTCGTCGTCGTCGTCGTCGTCGTCGTCGTCGTCGTCGTCGTCGTCGTCGTCGTCGTCGTCGTCGTCGTCGTCGTCGTCGTCGTCGTCGTCGTCGTCGTCGTCGTCGTCGTCGTCGTCGTCGTCGTCGTCGTCGTCGTCGTCGTCGTCGTCGTCGTCGTCGTCGTCGTCGTCGTCGTCGTCGTCGTCGTCGTCCTCGTCGTCGTCCTCGTCGTCGTCGTCGTCGTCGTCGCACACCCTTTGCGACGGCGAAAACACGTTGAGAAAGAGGCAGTCTTCCGTCAGACTTTGTGGAAATGAGCAGTTTGCTCCGAACCGACTCGCGTCTCTAACTCCATACCACGGTTGAGCCGGCTGTGGTTCCTGTATTGTGTGTGACATTGCCTAGTCATTGATTATGGCCAAACTTTGTGGCCCAACTCACCGCGAATCTCAAGTCGCCAACCGGCGCTCTCGCATACGGTACTCCAAGAAAGACGTTTGCGTTAACTCCCGGGCGAGTTCTAACTGGCACAATTCTGCCACTGATGACACCTTGTTCGATTCTGGCTTCAACGGGGCGATTTCTCGAAATGTCGCTTTCTTGGCCTTGAGTGTGTGCCAACGTTGCGCATAGTGCGATGCACAGCACACTCGCCGAACGCCCGAAATTCATTGCCAACGGACTTATCGGCTATACCGTATAATAGACGATACGGTGGGCGCGTTAATATCGTTTTTGAACAAAGTGCCGCCTTTAAATGCTGTCCGCATCACCCGGGTACAGTCGTGCCAGCAAATCCTCCAGTCCAGGTACACCCGTTCCACCAATGTATTCTACCCTGCCCTGTTTGCTTAACGAAATAGCTCTTCTCTCAAGGTGCGGTTCTAGTGTGAGTTGGCTCGCACCTATGTACTGTTGTTGTTTGCCCTCACGCAGTATTAGTTCATACAGTATTCGATAATCCTTGTAGGGCGACACGCCCTGCCATGCGTTTGTCTTACAATACATGCAGGCACAAGGTTGGCGCGCAACGTGTAACCAAGAAGTGGGAAGAAGGGTAGTAGGGGGGAGAGATGGAGGTGGTGAGGGTTGAGTGAAGGTTGGGTGTGGGTGGGGAGATGGTAGTTTGGAGGTTTCCCTTCTGAGTATACAAAGACATTTTGACGGAAGGTCGAACTGAAAGTAGTTTAACATGCGTCAAAACTTAAAATTTCTTGCGTGAAATTGCGATGGAATGTCGTTTTAGAATTTCTTGCGTCGTAGAAGTGATCCCATTTCTTAGCAGCTGCCCATAGGCTGCTGCCCACTTATTTAACAAAACAGGGCAATTTCTGACACCGTGAAGATTTGGCTTTCTAACTCGCTCTACTAAGCTATTCTTTCTCACTTCCAGGTGCACCGCTTTGTCATGGCCGAGTTCTCTCCAGCTTTCAAGGACATGTTTGAGCCCGTCACGACGGAGTCTACTGAAGGGAGGCTGGACGTCGACGACACAACGGACGCGGCGCTGACGGCTTTTATTGACGCCATGTATCTTTTGAAACGGCTGTGAATTTGACACCGATGGAGCTTATGGAGCTATTTCGACTCGCCGACAAGTACAGTACCATACATTCAGTGCGCTCTTCAATTCTGAGCACAACAACGCTTGCAGATATCAGGTGACGGCCCTCTGTGACCTCTGCGAGAGCTGGTTGTGCGACAGACTGGACAACACCAGCGTGGACGCGGCCACTGAACTGTCGCAGGCGTATCAACTGCGTCGCCTGCCACTCAAACAGCTCTAATTCAGAGCAGACGAAGAAGGAAATGAACAAACTGACACAGCGAGCACACTGGACAGCCAACCGACAGACGAATGTCTTTGGAACTGCGCACAACTGCCATGAGATGAGATATTTCTGCCACAATGAATGTGCCGCAGTTCAGCGCAGTTCAGTTCGCTTCATTGGTCTGTGTGACTGTTGGGTGTGTTGATTCGATGCGACGTTGCATGCCCCATACCGTATGCGCGCTTGTGTATGCCAATAGTGCATTTCGTAAACATGCATGTACTACACTGTACTACATTGCAGCCCACAACAAAGACACAACCAACCGACAGCGTAACATTCTGCTTTCGTCTCCTTGAAACGGCAGTTCAGAAACTCCATTCCCTCACTATCCTTTCCCTCCAAGATGCATGACAGCCTGCGTTAAACAGGAAGAATTTCGAATTTCGACGAATGTGACTGTGTATCTCACAAGATCAAAGGTGCAAGAGAGACAGCAACCTGCCTCAGGCGACGGAAAACGTAGGGAAGTGTCGCCTCTGTGCTCCGCAAAGTTAAACACAAGTCACCACACATGGAGATGACCGGAGGCCGAATAAAGGCGACACACGTCTTGCCGTTCTTTACACACTCGTCGTCGTGTTGAAGTGTGCCAAAGATCTTCTATCGCAGCGCTCGACAAAGTTGCGAGTGAATCACCTTGCAACCTTTTGGTTTATTTGGCAGGAGAGTGTTGTGCTGTCGCTATTGTGCGGCTCAAAGGCAGTAGGCTCAGGTATACACCGTCAAAAGAGGTGACAAAGCTAAGTCGTCGTCAAAAGGAAGAACCATTTGCCTGGACCTTTACGCAGAGGAAGACAATTGATCCGACTAACCTATGGACGACATCGCTTCTTCTTCTTGTTCGCGGGATGCTTCTGCGGTGCGTCAGACTCTGCTTGTGTTCTGACATGCGAGCGACGTATAGGCTTAGCAACTGACAGTCTTAGCCTTTAGCTCCTCAGCTCCAGCGTGGAATGCGAGCAGCTTGGCCTGCAGTCATGCGCTATCACATGGACCATCCCGGACTACGGTAGCGCGACACTCTCCAAGTCACGCTTGGGCGACTGTATCAGCACTAGCAAGACGGCGGAATGGAGCATCGTAGAGGGCGGTTGGTGGTATCTCATTCTCTATCCAGCTGGAGAGGACGAGGCGGACGGAGGCCGCGCCAGACTGCAAGTCTCGTTGATGGCAACGCCGCGGGACATCGCCCACCTGCAGCTGTCTGCAGTGCTTCTTGCCAAGGCGGATGGAGGCTGGCTGGAACTTCAGGATCAGCCGCTTCCACTTGAGCACCAGTGTACTACAGGGCCTCCCGCAATGAAAGGCTTTGGAGTGAAACTCTGTGGTGTCTTCACAGTGGAAGATCTGCGAAAATGGAACTGCTTGGCGAAAGATGGCGACGACCTCGGCGTTCGGTTCTATCTCAACTGGGAGTGCTACACTTTGTCAGTGGATGTGCGTCTCACTTCTGGAGTCAGTTTACCAGACGGCTGATGTTTAAACCAACCATTTTCAGTGGCGTCGCAACACTCCCGTCAAATGGGCGGCGCTGCAGACGGCCTTCTTCGATTGGACCATTGAGAAGTACGTGGAACGCCAGAAGCGCTGTGTCAGACAGAAATCGCTCAGCAGTCCCTTGTATTTGCTCGAAGACGGCTCCGTCTGGCAGTTGTACGTCTATCCAGCAGGCGATTCGTCTGCTGAAGGTGCCTATGCCTCCTTGCATCTGAGACTGCTGAAGTGTGCCAAGGGAAACTCTGGCGGCGGTCGCTCAATCCATTATGACTTTGGACTGGTCACTGAGGACGGCTGCAGATACTCTCTGTCACTTGAGGCTGTCGTGTGGACACAGCTATCTGCTGGAGAGCAAGCCCCTCCTCTCCGTGTTTCCAATGCGATGCTGCGCGCCGACGTGCAGGAGTCCCTGCATGCCAACGGATGCCTGCAGTTGCAGTGCAGTCTGACGCTGGCCGACATGCAACCCTTTGGAACAGGTGCCGTGCAAGTTTTGATGCTGAGGAGCAAACGTCTCACAACAAGCGATTTTGTCATCTGCTCTCCCATTGGCCAAGAGCACAAGGTGGAAATAGGAATCACACGGATGTGAATGGTAGAAGATGGTCACCGTTCTGCTGCTGTACCAGACACTATTGTAGGTGCACTGCTTTGTAATGGGCGGGTTCTCTCCGGTCTTCAAAGGCTGTTCAAAGGCAAAGGCAATAACGCCACTGTGAGTTCATGAAGTCGCAACACCGGATCAATAACACCAAAATCGAATCGGCAGATCTAGGTATAAAACTGCAGCAGTACTGGATCACCGATGAAGGCCGCCTCTTCCGCCGCAAATGGTGCAGCAGCGCAACTTGTTGCTGAAACACAAGAGAGGACTACTGTAGACTCCCACATTTACTCACAGTCACAAGCGAGTTCGACTCTCGTCTTTGCCCAGTAACGACACACTCTTCGACTCAGCGATCCATCACCACTCCGACTCCAAGTCCCACTCACTCAACTCCAGCGCCACTCCACTCCTCTACTCCACTGCCTCTCCGCTCCTACTCCTAATCCACTGAGTGCAGGCGCATTGCACTCCCACTGCCACTCCCACTCTACTCCCACCACTCCGCCTCGTCTGAAGTGACACCACTCCATCTCAGGCCACTTTCACCGCCACTTCATAGAACCCCGTCCCATCCCGCTGCGCTCCTACTCCCCTTTCCATTGTTCTTTGTTGCTTGGAGAGTTCAACTTGCCCAACCGAAACGCCAGTTTCTCGGACATTCACATTGACTCTTACCTTCTCAGACGGCGCTGGTGGACGCGCTGGGAGCCAATCCCTCCATCTCAACGCTCTGTCCCTCGAGCTCCGACGGAGTGCAACCGAACTGGCTGATGTGATACTCGCCGTAGTCGCCCGATTCCCAGTCGAAGGCCACAGGCGTGCCGCTGGGGCGCCTGGCGGCCACCTGAAGAGTTCAGCTTACACATGCAGTCGTGCAAGCTATTGTGTTTTATAGGTCGAATGATTCTTGTTCTTGCCTGTTACAGAAACAATTTGCAACCCCCACCCCCCTCTAGCTTCACGACCAATCGCACCTATGACTGTTGTGCCCTGTTGTGCCCGCGAATTTATGGGCTATAACAACGTAGTAGTAGACGCGTCAACGCTTGGAATGACTTCCCTATACAGCAGAGCAACAAAATCGCTACCTGCAGAGCTCTCTGTCTGACAGCGCTGTCGTCTGCCGAAGCTCGCTTTGTCTGAGCCTGGCTAACTACCTTCTCCAAGCAATACGTTATCTGTCTAACCTCGTTCAGTTACGTACTGCTTCCAATCCGAAGAAAGCCACTTCAACGACAAGTATGTTGCTACGTTCAACAATCCAGAGGTGACAGCAGAATTTCCCTACCTAGCTGTTTCCAACACTTGTTCACACCTTGGCAAAGAATCACTCGCTTCAGGTTCACACCTTGTATTTTGTCGTCGACCTCGCTTTGAGTACGTTGTGTATGCCCCAACACTAGTGTGTCTGTACGTCGCGATGTTCGTCACAGCCTGGCGCCAATCCAGAAAATTGAAGGCGACCACTGTGGCGATCAACAGAGATGGGAATGAAGCCAAAGCGAAAGCGTCTCCAACTGAAGAAGAACCTGGGACTGGAAGTCAAACTGGCCACGTGCGAGGACGCTGCTTTGCGTCTTTTCTTCCTGACCGTCTCTACCTACGTCTTCTTCGCAATGGGCAAGAACCAGGTGAGGAGAGGGATGTCAGAATTGACTGCAAGCAAGGATGGCAAGATAGAATGCCAAAGCTTCAATGATGAGTGAGCCTAGGGAGGTCTTCTATAGCTTGGAAGTCGAGGAACGGCGACATGTTTTAGTTGTGGCCAGAGTGTCAGTGATTTGGCTTTCAGTGGCAGCTGTAAGAGATCCAGTGTAGCTACAGATGCTCCAATGAGCTTTCCTGCGTCAGTAGTGGAAGCCATGAATTCGGCGCTCAACGCGCCAGTGGCGACACTCCGTTGTCACTTCAGCTGGGTCATGCGCCTCTTCCTCTACTCGAGCTATCTGTTCACCACCCTAAATCCCTGGTTCCTGCTGCTCTTCAGCAACAGCGCTCGACTCTTCTAGGAGTTGCGCGAAGTGGGCGGAGTTCGGAAGCTGTCGCAGTTCGTCTTCGTCGCACGAGGACAAGGGGGACCTTCAGAAAGCGCCCGCTCACAGCTCTCTTCATACTGGGACAGTAGAAGCCTAGTCTGAACAGTGTGTGGACATGTGGCGTTGCTGTAAACAACCCAGGAGCGATCAAACACCAACCTTTGGTTCCTCCTCGAAGATGGCGTCGTCCTTGTGCTTGACGAAGGAGATCTTCTCCAGGTACAGTACCCCTCCCTGCTTGGCGCCCCTTCGGACGGCTGCCGTGGTCGTGGTGGTTAACTCGCAGCACTCCACGCCGCCGGCTACGCAGCCACGCGTGGTCACGTCGTTACGCAGGCGGACCAGCTCCTTGTCGCCTATGGAAATAAGTGTTCCCGAGTGGGCGTTACACTGTAGTGCGCAGGTTCCAGTTGCTGCTCGACTCACCGAATTGTTCCACGCGGCGCCGATGCTCCGCAGGATCGATCCTGGCGTAGCGCAGACGGACGGGCAGCTTGAGCGTGTCGCCCCGCTCGAAGACCAGCGCTGTCTGCAGCAGCGAGTCGATAAAGGTCACGTAGTTTCCGGTCCAGAGTAAGGTTCCTTCGTTGCCGCTGTTGCAGGCGCTCTGGATGCCCTGGAAGGAGCGTCCGTACTCGTAGCCTGGAACACAGTACAAAGGACATGATTTTACAAGTAGATTAAACTGCTAGTCGCCAAGTGCACACCTCTCAATCGAAACTCTTTGTAGATATCTTCCGTTCCCAGCTTGATCCGCTTCGAAATGATGTCCGGTTGGTAGGTATCGATCTTGTGGTAGTAGAACGGAGTCTCTCTGTTCTCTTTGTCAGAGAGCACTCTTAGTCTGCCGCTGGCCGTCAGGGAATTGCCTTCGAGAATGTTGAATTCCTCCGTGCCTTGGATGAAGACCACGTCGAACGTCACTGAAACTTGCGCTTGTGGACCATAAATAAAAGCTAGGCAGGTAGGGATTTCTAAGGAGTGAGGGAAGGAGGTAGGGATCGAGGGTGGGAGGTACATAGGCAGGGAGGGGGAGGGAGCGAAAGGTACACATCTTCTAGTCCGTCTCTACCTTCTCCAGTCAGAATTGTGGCCCTGTAAACGTGGACGTCCTCGATAATCACAGGAGTGTCGAGATAGTGCCGTCCGTGCAGTCTGCAGGCCGCCTTCCACGACAACACCAGATGTCCAGTGAAGGGGAACAGAATACGACCGTCGATGATGTGGTCTAGCAGGTAAGCGTCCTGAAACGATTCTTGCCTTTGCCATAAACTGAAATAGCATGAGATTAACATCGATATTAACTTTAGGGTAGTTTAATACTAGCCGTTCCTTCCTGTTGCAGAAGAATTCCTGAGATCTGAATAGCATGGAATGTAGTCGTCAATGGCCGAAATGTCCTGTTGCATGATGTGTCCTGTTCAAGGTCTGTCCGTTGCAAGGTCTGTCCTGTTGTGAGCCAACGGCGCTGGTCGGCTCGCACGCGCGCCGCAACGTCCGTCCTGTTCATTGTCAAGGTCTGACCTGTTGCAAGATTTGTCCTGTTGAAGGGTCTGTTGGTGCAAGATTTGTCCTGTTGCAAAATCTGTACTGTTGCAAGATCTGTCCTGTTGCAAAATCTGTCCTGTTGCAAGATTTGTCCTGTTGCAAAATCTGTCCTGTTGCAAGGTCTGTCCTGTTGCACGATCTGTCCTGTTGCAAGATGTGTCCTGTTGCAAGATGTGTCCTGTTGCAAAATCTGTCCTGTTGCAGAAGGTCTGTCCTGTTGCGAGCCAATGGCGCTGGTCGCCTCGCGCGACCATCCTGTTGTCACGTCTGTCCTGTTGCAAGATCTGTCCTGTTGCAAGATTAGTCCTGTTGCAAAATCTGTCCTGTTGCAAGATTTGTCCTGTTGCAAGATTTGTCCTGTTGCAAAATCTGTCCTGTTGCAAGGTCTGTCCTGTTGCACGACCTGTCCTGTTGCAAGATGTGTACTGTTGCAAAATCTGTCCTGTTGCAGAAGGTCTGTCCTGTTGCGAGCCAATGGCGCTGGTCGCCTTGCGCGACCATCCTGTTGCAAGATTTGTCCTGTTTCAAAATTTGTCCTGTTGCAAAATCTGTCCTGTTGTAAGATCTGTCCTGTTGCAAGATCTGTCCTGTTGCAGGGTCTGTCCTGTTGCAAGATCTGTCCTGCTGCAGGGTCTGTCCTGTTGCAAGATTTGTCCTGTTGCAACATTTGTCCTGTTGCAGAAAGTCTGTCCTGTTGCAAGCCAACAGCGCTGACTGCCTCGCGAACGCGCCGTACAAAGCGCCGGGCAAAACAAATGATAGAAAGCGGGCAGATTTTCCCGTTGCAAGATGTGTACTGTTGCAAGATTTGTCCTGTTGCAAAATCTGTCCTGTTGCAAAGCTCTGTCCTGTTGCGAGCCAACGGCGCTGGTCGCCTTGCGCGACGATCCTGTTGCAGAAAGTCTGTCCTGTTGCAAGCTAATGGCGCTGACTGCCTCGCGAACGCGCCGTACAAAGCGGCGCGCAAAACAAATGCTAGAGAGCGGGCCGATTGTCCTGTTGCAAGATCTGTCCTGTTGCAAGCAAAATAGTCGCTGAAGCGGCTAGAATTGCCTGCGCCAGCATTGTCGTACTGTTCGGCTCTGTTGCGATAGCACATTGCAAGGTTCTGTGCTGTACCGCGCACTGCCGCACTGTTCGCTTTTGCAAGGCTCTGCTAGCGTGCATTGGCGTACTGTTCAGGCAAAGCCTGCGTTGAAGACAGGCAGCAACAGGCGACGCTGGGCGTGCAGCGATTGATTTTCTGTAGTCGATCGATTGAAGCGAGCGAGCTTCTCTGCGGGACGCCGCTGGCGTCCTGCTGGCTTCCTGGCGCGTGCGTGCTGAAGCGTTGCGTGGCGAAGTGCTAGCGGGGCAAGCGCATGCTGAAGCGTCGCGTGGCGAAGTGCTGGGAAGGCAAGCGTACTCAGACAGACAGACAGACGGACGGACAAAAGGCCTCTTTGGCATAGTAATGTAGATTAAATTTTTAATTTAATTTATTAATTTAATTCAATTCTATTCAACAACTATATTTCTATTTAGTCAATTCTATTCCACTTGATTTGCATCAAATCTTTAGCTCATTAATTTAATTTAATTACATTTACTTTCATTAATTTAATTTAATTCGGATCAATTTGCCTAATGAATGTTGCTTAATTTGTTTATATTTGTTTGATATATTCTTGGCTCTTGATTTAACAATTTCTCAAAATTCTTTTATTCTACTTAATTAATGCACGTTATCAGCTGACTTATCATCAGATAGAAGCTCTATTCCTGCCCACAAGCCAACCTTGCTCTCCAAATTGAAGGGGTCGATGGTATAGCGGACGCTGCAGGCCACTCCGTTGCCACCCTCCATCGAACTGTCGACCACCAGGAAATTCTCGTCGTGTTTCCACCTCACAAGAGGGCTCAGCGACGGCGTCCCCTTCGGGACGGGGTAATGAACGGGGGGATAGAGTTTTCTGATGTCCAAAGGTGCCCCGGCTTGATACAGCCGGCCGATGGACTGTAGCAGATGCTCCAGCTGCTGAGGTTCCTTGGCCTTCATCAACCCCACGTTAGAGTTGGTGGAAGGCAAACTGCGTCGCAGCACCGCTTGCATGAGAGCGTGAGGAGCTATCTAAATATTCAGGGCGTCCTACGCAGCGTGTAGATCGCCGGCGTCCCACGCAGCGTGTAGATCGCCGCTGGCCGCCGCCGCCGTCGTCGTCGTCGTCGTCGTCGTCGTCGTCGTCGTCGTCGTCGTCGTCGTCGTCGTCGTCGTCGTCGTCGTCGTCGTCGTCGTCGTCGTCGTCGTCGTCGTCGTCGTCGTCGTCGTCGTCGTCGTCGTCGCCGCCGCCGTCGTCGTCGTCGTCGTCGTCGTCGTCGTCGTCGTCGTCGTCCCTCAATTGCCTTTCTGATTACACAATTACCTCAAGTGTGATCGCATTGGCTGGGATATGCTGAAGTGCTTCGTAAAACCGGACAGGCGACATGCAGTTGTTGACTTGATACTCAGCGGAGCAGGTCAGGGCCAAGTCGGATTTCCACTCTGACTCGGGAATCGATGTGGAGATCCATCGTCCGGTTCGCAGCTTCGGTGATTTGACCACCTGTCAACGTGCGTGTGTGCCATCACTTCGAATTGCCTTGAGTGATAGTCGAGGTCACCTGTCTCATTTTGTGGAGAAGTTCCGCCCTGATAATCTTCAGCATAGGCGTGTGGAAGGTATTAAACTACCCTAAAGTTAATATCGATGTTAATCTCATGCTATTTCAGTTTATGGCAAAGGCAAGAATCGTTTCAGGACGCTTACCTGCTAGACCACATCATCGACGGTCGTATTCTGTTCCCCTTCACTGGACATCTGGTGTTGGCCTGGAAGGCGGCCTGCAGACTGCACGGACGGCACTATCTCGACACTCCTGTGATTATCGAGGACGTCCACGTTTACAGGGCCACAATTCTGACTGGAGAAGGTAGAGACGGACTAGAAGATGTGTACCTTTCGCTCCCTCACCCTCACTGCCTCCCCCTCCCTGCCTACCTCCCACCCTCGATCCCTACCTCCTTCCCTCCCTCCTTAGAAATCCCTACCTATGTACCTAGCTTATTTTATGCTCCAAAAACGCAAGTTTCAGTGACGTTCGACGTGGTCTTCATCCAAGGCACGGAGGAATTCAACATTCTCGAAGGCAATTCCCTGACGGCCAGCGGCAGACTAAGAGTGCTCTCTGACAAAGAGAACAGAGAGACTCCGTTCTACTACCACAAGATCGATACCTACCAACCGGACATTATTTCGAAGCGGATCAAGCTGGGAACGGAAGATATCTACAAAGAGTTTCGATTGAGAGGTGTGTGCACTTGGCGACTAGCAGTTTAATCTACTTATTAAAATCATGTCCTTTGTACTGTGTTCCAGGCTACGAGTACGGACGCTCCTTCCAGGGCATCCAAAGCGCCTGCAACAGCGGCAACGAAGGAACCTTACTCTGGACCGGAAACTACGTGACCTTTATCGACTCGCTGCTGCAGACAGCGCTGGTCTTCGAGCGGGGCGACACGCTCAAGCTGCCCGTCCGTCTGCGCTACGCCAGGATCGATCCTGCGGAGCATCGGCGCTGTGTGGAACAATTCGGTGAGTCGAGCAGCAACTAGAACCTGCGCACTACAGTGTAACGCCCACTCGGGAACACTTATTTCCATAGGCGACAAGGAGCTGGTCCGCCTGCGTAACGACGTGACCACGCGTGGCTGCGTAGCCGGCGGCGTGGAGTGCTGCGAGTTAACCACCACGACCACGGCAGCCGTCCGAAGGGGCGCCAAGCAGGGAGGGGTACTGTACCTGGAGAAGATCTCCTTCGTCAAGCACAAGGACGACGCCATCTTCGAGGAGGAACCAAAGGTTGGTGTTTGATCGCTCCTGGGTTGTTTACAGCAACGTCACATGTCCACACACTGTTCAGACTAGGCTTCTACTGTCCCAGTATGAAGAGAGCTGTGAGCGGGCGCTTCTGAAGGCCTTGTCCTCGTGCGACGAAGACGAACTGCGACAGCTTCCGAACTCCGCTCACTTCGCGCAACTCCTAGAAGAGTTGGCCCATAGGCGAGGAGGGGAAAACTTCACTTTACCCAATGACACCAAAGAAGACAAGCGTTGGTCCCTGATGAACTGTTTGAGTGGGGATTTCCTGAAGCTGTTGTTGGCTAGCGAAGACGAAGAAGGGCCGAATCTCAGAACGGAAGCCTACGAGAACATAGTCACGCAAGACGCACTGGTGGCGGCCTTTGCTAACGTCCAACGAGCTTTCAAGCCGGCGGTAGACACGGCCACGGAGCAGGTACGCATGTCGCATACACCTATCACTAAACCTAACTAAGTCTAAGCATTCTGAGCGCAAGTTCCTGATTGGCGACTGTCTGGCTAAGTTGCACCAGAGTCATACTGACTACTGTTATATGTAAATGTTGCACTGGTGTCCAATACCCAGTATGTGTAGCACGGCGGTTGCGATGGATTGGATTAGCCTGCACAGAGTTGCACCATGTACTTCGCCTTGTTGGGGAGGGAGGGGGGGGGGGCGACGACATATACGGTCCTGCCGTAAGACATTCCATGGTGTTTATGACAAGAAACGTGTGCGTTCCAGATGGCGGGCCACAAAGGCCTCATGTGCAGCGTGGAGCCGGTGACGGCCGCTCAGCACCGCCAGATCTTCGACTCCCTCAACAGTCATCCCCTACTGGAGACGGCCTTGACGCTGCTGGGACCCGACGTCGACGACCGTTTCGACGACAACGACCTCGCCGCCATTCCCTGCAACTCCGTCGAGAAGCTGCAGGTTACGGTACATACCATGTCGTAGGATGGAGAAGGGATGCCAGTGATAATAGCATCGAGTGCACTTACACTTTGGTATCCTTATCCATCCTATATACTAAGCGGCTAACGATGTCTGTCTGTTCGGCATCTGTCCGCTTAGCACTAGGCATTCAAATGGCGGCCACGGCGGCAATGACGCGATTGTAGCTGTCGCCCTGTTACTAAAAGACGCTCGGCACGCGCGACGCAATTAGCACTACGCATTCAAATGGCGGCCACGGCGGCAATGACGCGATTGTAGCTGTCGCCCTGTTACTAAAAGACGCTCGGCACGCGCGACGCAAGGATAGCAAAAACTAAGGATTGAATGGCCAATTTCTTGTGACAGAAGAGATTGATCCTGGAGATTTATAGCTCAAGCTCACCATCATTGACTGTACAGACTTCAGAACAGTGGTGGCCAATGATCTATTATGCTTAGTCGGCTTGAGTGAGCACTTGAGAATCGAGTGATATGTAGCACAGAAGAGTTGTTTGTATAACCCAGACGACGATGGCTCTCGAACTAAACAGTGGCGGTGGTGATGTCTTCGCTCTTGAGACCAGAAGACAAATACTACAGAAACACCTATTGGTTTTCGCTGGTGTTTGCAATTGGTTGTGGCAGAATGGAGGATAGGCTAAGCAGTGAACCTATACAGTGGCTGGTGGCTGGTGACAAATTGCAGCAGAGTCAGGCGATCATCGACAGTCTTGGGCCTACAGTATCACCTGCGGGCTAAAGGCACTAGTCCTATATACTAAGCGGCAAAGGGTCTGTCTGTCTGTGTGTGTCTGTTTGTCCGGCCATTTTCTCTTGACACAGTTGACAGATCCTGGAGATCTATAGCTTAAACTGACCGTCGTGGGCTGGAAGGAATCCCCTCCTATTTTAAAACTTTTGCAAATTACTAAATTCCACAAAACTCACGAAAATATCGACTGCACAGTACATTCTGAGCACTAAAGAGTGCCTACTGGTCATTGTCGTGGACATTTCGCACTGTCATGTCACCATTCACTCCAGAGCTGTCGCTGTGAAACTCCTACAGGTGTTTGGAGGCACGGGAACAGGTGCAAAGGTAAATGCAGGCACTGGCAGGGGCACAGTGCCAGAAGACATTAGCTCAATCTGAAATCTCCTACGGGCTAACTCCTAAGGGCTAAACACAACCATCCATGTGTTAGTTTCAGTGTATTCAGAGGCATGGGAACAGGTTCGATGATGAATGCAGGCACTGGCAAGGGCGCAGTGTCAAGAGACTTTTAATCTATCTGTAACCTCTTATGGGCTAAACATAAACACCTATATGCAAAATTCAGTGTAATCAAAGGCACTGGAGCGGGCGCAATGGTAAATGCAGGCACTGGCAGGGGCACAGTGTCAGAAGACATTAGATCTATCTGAAATCTCCTCTGGGCTAAATGCAAGCTTCCATGTGTTAGCTTCAGTGTATTCTGAGGCATGGAGTTAACTAAGGCACTGATAGAGGCGCAGTGTCAAATGACTTTAGATCTATCAGAATCTCCTATGGATGTTGTGAGATTGGTCGTGAAATAGGTAATAATGTTTAGAGTGGCTGATTTCCATGGGTCAATACAAATGGCTCTGTTTCCACAGGCGTTCAACTATAGATATACAGTATCACCTATGGGCTAAAGGCACTAGTTTGGTAACTAGCAAACAACCGCTTTTAGCTGGATCTGGACCATTCGACGCCTGAGGAGGCCGAGAAGGCCATTCCCCAACACCAGAACGTGGTGCTGCTGGATCGAGTTCTCAGCAGAAAGGGCGACCCGGACCGCTTTCTGCAGTCGGTGAAGGCGCTGCTGCGTCCCTCGGGCATCGCCCTCGTCGCCGAAGTGACCAGTTCCTTCGAGGTGAGCGTACTGCCCTCTCGCCAGCGGAACTTATCCTGGTCTGAATCCACAGTAATTCTTCTCAGCTTGCATTCGCGGTGGATTCGTTGAGAGGGCACCCTTCACCTGCTGAAGACCACGAGAATCGCGCCTACGGTCGCTACCTGCGCCACGAGCAGTGGCTGGAGGTGTTCGCGCGCAACGGATTCCGCGTGGTCATGTACCAGACGGACCCGTCCATGATGACCACCTTGTACGCGATCAGGAAGCCCGAACCTGAACCCCTGGACCCAGCCTTCGTCAGCATCGACGACGTGCACGACTTCAAGTGGATCGAGCAGCTGCAGGTTTGTGCGTCTGACTCTCCCACGCGTACAATGGTTCGAAAGACAGCTTTGCAATTCCAGAAGACGATCGACGACCGCATGGGCGAGCCCGCCTCCAAGCCGATCTATGTCACCAGCACGGAGGTGCGCGACAACGGCGGCGTCGGCCTGCTGCTGTGCCTCAGGTGTCCACTTATACATCCAGATTCGCTCACGCTACAGTAACAATGATGCCGTAACCCACTGTCCAGAGAGGAGAGCGGCAAGAAGGTGCAGCGCTACCGTTCCATCTGCGACGTCAGTCTGGAGAATCGGCGGAACGAGGCGCAGCTCAGTCTAGAGAGCGAGGAACTCAAGGAGATCATCGAGGACGACCTTATCTCCAACAACTACCGCGACGGACAATGGGGAAGCTTCCGCCACTTCGTCGTCGGCGACGGTGAGCACGCTACACCAAATATATGTACGTTTTGCAATGAACTGTGAACTCTGTTTATAGCGATTCGTACCTTACAGACCTCGGCGTACGTACGTATGTACACATTCCGTATGTACATACATACAGTGCGTACATTCTGAACCAAGCTGGCGTACCTACTGTACATATGTACCAAGTTGTCCTTCAATAACGAATATCCGCAAGCGTACAGTACGTCTTTACAAGTCTAGAGCACAATGTGCGCTTGTATGCCCACAAGTGCTAGATGCACTTTCATTTCTTCTGCAGTATTCCCAAATGCCTTTCTTTTCAACGCGACACACTTCGCAAATTCTCAACCGGGCGCACTCGAATAATGCTATTTACGAAACGACGATACTCCCGATTCTGCGAATTCGCGCACGCACCGACCTTCCATCGCAACTCAATGGCACCTCCCAGAAGACCGAACAAATGACACACGAGGAATATAGCGGAACAAACGAACGCAGGAATAACCTGACGAGGACACTATACCATACCCTGCTTCGCGCTAAGTGGAACCGACGACAAATAAACTGGCTTTCGAGGCGATCGCTCGGGGTACTGTATGTAACTGGGCGAATACCTATATAGTGGGCTGCGGTAAGCTTGCACATCATCGGGGGAGCAAAGAAGCACAGAAGGGAAGGCAAAGCAGACGGCAAAGAGGGGAGACGACAAAACTGCGGCGTCGAAGCAGAACGATCACATAATATCCCTCTTCCTATTGTCGTGGGGTAGGAAAGGAAGGACTCAAGCCGTGACCGCTACGTCACTGGAGGGGCGCCTGCGAGGGGGTCCGCCGCCCATCCGCCCGCCGCCTCGCTGGAACATGCGCTGCTGACCGGCCAGGAAAGCTGAAGAAGTGAGCGCGATCGATCGATCATTTGAGGGACGACACTTAATGAGTGCACCCCTTTTACTGACTGAGTGCACCCAACGTAAATCTGGCCGGCGTCTAGAATTACTGACTGCGTGCACCCCACAAAATTACTGACTGCGTGCACCCCGTGAGCCTGGCCATCCGCCTCCTCTGACACGGAGCGAGTGCAGAGATGGGGCACAGCAGGCCTAAGCAGGCGGTGAATTAGATGGAGGAGTGTTTATTCCACTTTCAGTTTGCACTAAAACTCTGTCGGCGTCGCGCCTGGCGGGTCTCAACTGAGGCTTAGCGCGACCACCAACTTCAGGGCGCGCTCCGCGCGCCCTGAAGTCGGTCACCGGTCGCGTTAAGCCTAAGTTTCGACCCGCAAGACTGCGACGCCGACTGACTCTTGTGCACTGTGGGCGCAGGGCGAGCCTAAGCATAGCCTGAATTCAAACGAGAATCCTGCTTGAAGTTTATAGAGCGCCCGTCACAAGAGTGCCGAACGAGTGGGGTGCACTCAGTCAGTAATTTCGTGGGGTGCACGCAGTCAGTAATTCTGGAAGCCAGCCTGATTTACGTTGGGTGCACTCAGTCAGTAAAAGGGATGCACGCAGTCAGTTAAAAGGGGTGCACTCATTCAGATTTCACCCAATTGATTGACTAAATAAATCGATCTTCTGCGTTCCAAAGGCGGAGGCGGCTGCAGCGCCGCCTACCGGGCGGGGGGAAGAACTGGTAGAAGAAGGGGTTCCTCCTCTGCTGCAGGCGCTGCATGAAGGCCTGGCGCTCCAACTGCTGACGACGAATGGCCGCCGCCCCGAACGTCTCCGTGTTGACGGCGCGCTCGCGTCGCCAGTCCGCCCGACCCGTGCGCCTGTTGTTGAGCAACCCCAAGCGATGTCAAACGTCATGCTAATCAAGAGCTGCATAGTGAACTCCTGGCGTTAACAATAACATAGGAATACTTAGGCTTATAAGGAAAGCCACTCGCTCACCCCTGCGAGCGCTCCTTGGCCTCACTGCTGATGTTGTCGAAGAAAGACGTCTTGGGGTCGTAGAACACCTCCTGCTCGCTCTTCTGCGGTCGCTGCTGCTTCTCCTTGCTCTTGGCCTCGCTCTCTGGCTTCCTCCTCGAGTCGTCTTCTCCCTCGTCCGCCGCTTCCTCTTCCTCCTCCTCGACCAGCTCGCCCTCTTCCACTTCCCTCTCCTCAGTGGCTTCCTCGGCGGCGTCCGTCTTCCCCTGCTTCTCTCCTTCCCTTTCTGCCTTCTCCTCCCACTGCGTCTCGTCCACGCCCTCGTCGGACGAGCCCGCGTCTTCTTTGGCTGCAAGGCAGGGGGTGGAAAGACTTCAATCACGATTGTAGTGCGTCTGCGAATCCTCCCACCCTTGTCCTCCTCCTCCGCTGCTTCTTCCTCGTCGTGTCGCTCCTTCTCGTGCAGCTCCTCGAAGGCCTTATCGAAGTCGAACTCGTCCAGCGTGACAGGGTTCGAGGGCGCTCGGAACTGCAAGGAAGGCGAGGACCCTACGCTCGCGTCGCCGATCATACATAACTACCTCCACAGCTTCTAACCTGCCCCCTGCCTCCCGTCAGCCAGCCTCCGCGCATGGGACCCGCTCGGGGAGCTCCTCCGCCGTCGGCGCCGAAGAATCCGCGGCGCAGACCGAAGGGCTGATGCTGCAGGGGACTGCCGAACGGGGGTCGACCGCCGCCGAAGCCGCCGCGACCTGAATTCGACCAACGTACATACGTATCATCGGTTGCGCTCCTGTCCCTCTCGAAGCGATCTACCCACCGAATCCGCCTCCTCGCAAGGGCGACATGAGCGAGGGAGGGGCCGGAGGGGGGAAGCCCCAAGCGCCCTGCCGCGGGAACATCAGCGGAGGCGGAGGAGGGCCCGCTCCCTTGCCGCGCTGCTGGCCGGCGTCGGCGCCCGCGTCCCCGAAGCCCCCGAATTGGCGCAGTCCAAAGCCCTGACGCTGCTGCTCCTGCTGCGAAGCGCCGCCGAAGCCACCGCTGGCGCCGCTTCCGGCCTCGCTCAGTCGGGAGAAGCCGCCGTGACGACCGCCGCCGAAGCGATCGGCGCCGAATCCGCCGCCTTCACGGGATAATGACGATAACGCGTGCGCCCAAAGTTCATGACAACCAACAGCCTTCAATAGGTAAGCCGCTCATAAGACGCACGCTTGGCTGCGGGAGCTCCGGATCGTCTGACGTCCTGCGAAGACAGCTGTCCTTCGGCTCCGGCCGGCACAGCAGCAGTGGTCGACGACTGGAAGGCGCCGCGGCCGCTGCCGGAGATTCGGCGACCGCCGCCAGCTCTGCCCGACTCAGCCGTCTGGCTGGCTAAACGGGACGCCGGTACTCTTCGAATCTATTGATCAAACACCGAATCGAACCACCCGCAGTGGTTCTTCCGCCGCCGCCGGTTGACTTGCTGCCGGCGGTAGGCGCGCCGCTCGATCGCGGTCCGGTCGACTGAGGGCGCTGAAAAGGATTGCCAAATAATAATGCCAGCAACAAAACGATTGGTAGACTCGAATCCAGACCACACCACATCGACGATGGCGGGATCAAAGGGCAGTCCGTAGAGGATGGGCGGCGCCAACTGCGGAGTCTCCGACACTTCCAAATCCTTGATGTCCGCCGCTTGGAAGATGATGTATTCGTAGACCTGCAAGCACACAACCAGTGACGAACGGCTGACGTCTCAACAAGTTAGCCACCTCATCGGTCGGCTTGATGGGCGCGTCGGTGGGCCGGTCCTCGGTGCCGTGGGACTTGACTGAACGACGAATGGATGGCCGATGTCACGCAAAGAACACGTCAACTATTCCAAAATCGACGACCATCAAGCGCCCCTATCTCACAACCTTTCGCCAGGGCGATGGTCGAGTTGTCGGTGTCGACGGTGTAGAGGACGCCCTCGTAGCGGATGTTCGACTTGCTAACCAAAGAAATCTTGCTGCCGATGTAGGGAGTGCGCTGGTGGTGCTGCTGACCGCCCCCGCCGCCTCCAATCCCGCGCTGCTGATGCTGACTCGATGCCATCTGGCCGCTTTCCCGCTTTCTCGGCGATAACTCTGGGAAAATATGCAAAGATTCCAAAATTCCCTCGAAAACTACGTCTCTTCGTTCTCTGAGCAAAACTCAAAGCAACCAACGCCGAAAAGTACTGTGTGCGACGCGATGCGACGTGCTTTGTGAATGCAACAGTAACAACTAGTGGTGACGCAACGTGGCAGTCGGTCGACAAGACTTATTTGAATTCAAAATTCAAATACTGAACTTGGAATGCGTGATCATTTGAAAAGCGAACCATACAGTAGCCAATGTTTCGTATTTCAGTTACTGTATTTGCGTTTATACAAATTGGCAGTGGTTCATCATCATATCGCCACCAATGAATAACCCATCAGGAATCTGCAAGTCGTGCTCGGTTGTTCGGCAGACGAAGAAACGCAGTTAGAGAGTCAAAGCGGCAACACGTGATCAAGACTGACTCCACAATAAGCAACGCCCAGATCAGAGAGCGTGACGCATGAAGGGGCGGTCGAACACAGGCATGCACATCGCAGTCTCGTAGGGTGTCGTCCCGTCCGGCTGAGGTCGTGCAATTAGAATGAAACAAATCAGTACCTGTGAAGATTTTGATCCACTAAAACCTCCAGTAGGCCAACCACCACCCCCCCCCCCCCCGTTGACGATCATGAAAACGGTATGCTGCCAGTAGAATGAAGGAAGGGGCGAGGGAGGGAGGGGGAGTTGTAGTGTTTAGAGTAGTCACCAATGAATGCCGTTCAGGGGAGCAGTGCGCCTATCGTCCGGTTGAGCACGCCTTCATCAACACGTTGACAAGGGGGGACCTGAGCAGCTTCAACTGGGTGGAAAGTCCCGACCAGCAAGTCTTCTTCGACTGGATTCCCAACAGGCCCGAGACAGTCAAAATGATCGCCGTCTACTATACGGCTCTGAACTTCCGGGACGTCATGCTGGCCAGTGGAAAGCTGTCGGCCGACGCCGTCTCGGGAACCTTCGCCGACAGGGAATGCGTCCTGGGTTGGTTGACTTGCGTCGAGTGAAATACATGCAAATTAAATCTTTTGTGTAATTGCTGCTAGTCCGTACTTTATTTCGCCTTGATTCGACCAATTTCAATCAATTCAATTATTTCTACCTTGTTGTAGATAGGTATTCGACGCACATACTTATTCATTTCTATATTTCTCCATCATAGTCTTAATTTTACTTATTTTCCTTCACTTCGCAGGAGTCGAGTATTCCGGTCGCCTCATCGATTCCGGGGAGCGCGTGATGGCGGTCGCTCCGGCCCAGGCTCTGGCTACCACCATTGTAACAGATTGGGACTACCTCTGGCGCATTCCCGATGACTGGAGCATGGAAGAAGCAGCCACGGTGCCGGTCGCCTACTGTACCGTGTACTACGCGGTCGTGATCAGAGGGAAGATTCGAAGGGTGAGTCTCTATGGGACTTATGATGCGTGGATGTTATGTTGAGTAGGGGATCGTGTTGTAAGTGGGAAAAGAAACTGTGAAACTATGTACAAGATCTATGTAAGCACAGGCATATATAACTATGTACATTTTTCAGGGCGAGAAGATCCTGATCCACGGGGGCTCCGGGGCCGTGGGCCAAGCAGCGATCCGAGTGGCGCTGTCTTACGGCTGCGAGGTCTTCACCACCTGCAGCACGAAGGAGAAGCGGCTCTTCCTCCAACGGCTGTTCCCCCAGCTGGACGACGAACACTTCTGCAACAGTCGGAACACCGACTTCGAGTACCACATCATGATGGTGGGCGTTTGCTGTGCCGTCGCTTGAACTTTTCTAAGATGCGACACAATTGAGACGAACAATAGCATTTTGGACAGTTTACAAAAGTTTCCATGTTCCATATTGCTATTCCGAAGTTTGCAGATGACCAAGGGCAAAGGTGTCGATCTTGTGCTCAACTCTCTGGCCGACGACAAGCTGCTGGCCTCGCTGCGCCTACTGGGTGAGGGCGGGCGCTTTCTCGAGATCGGCAAGTACGACCTGTCGATGGACACCAAGTTCGGCATGGCCCTCTTCGAGAGGAACGTCATCTTCCACGGCATCCTCTGGGACGGCATGATGGACAGGACCAGCCCCTCCTACTCCAGGGTCGACTGGCTCGAGATCAAAGACCTCATGGAGAAGGTACACATGGATCAGTGTATTGGGACCGGAAACCAGCGTATTTCGCTAGACAGTAACATTGTAATTATAATTCCTCCGAAAGCAGACTTCGCTTAGGCTTAGGTTCAGACTCAGGCTTAGTAGTAGGCAGTTTGGCTTAGACTAGGTTTAGGTAGGTTTAGGATTAGATACTGTACATACGCTCGTGTTTAGGAGTTTAGGACAGCGCTGCGCTTATATGTACATGCTTAATCCCATATTTTGTATCTCTCACTATAGGATTTCTGCTCAACACAAGCAAACATGTACCCTTTGCATTATTTCCCCGTGATTATGCAGGGCATCGTGGACGGCGTGGTGAAGCCGCTGAACGCGCACGTGTTCGGAGGCGACGACGCCGAGAGCGCCTTCCGCTTCATGGCCAACGGTCGCCACATAGGCAAGGTGGTGCTCAAGCTGAGGGAGGAGGAGCCCGTCCAGTGCCTGCCGGCGCCCATCGTCGTCGACGCCGTCATCAGGACGCAGTGTCACCCAGAGCACGTCTACCTCGTCACCGGGGGTCTGGGCGGATTCGGTTTGGAGCTGGCCCAGTGGCTCGTCAAGAGGGGCGCCAAGAAGTGAGAGCAGGATTATTTTTTTGTTAGTGTATGTAGCTACATATACATCATACATATACAGGGTTTTCTTTTTAAAGTGACTGGCCGGGAACTCGAATAACTTCAGCACCGGTTCATCCATTTTGATGAAACTTGAACAAACTTAAGTTCCATATGTAGGAAAGCTCGTGATGAATTTTTACGGAAATTGGCCACTCGTAGCGACTACGCGACAGCTTGAAAGAAGGTCTACTTTTCAATAGGAGGCGTTCTTCCTGGCCGAAGAGGAGGAAGTCCTGCTGCAGATCCTCGTCCTCCACCAGGACTTCCTCCTCTTCGGCCAGGAAGAACGGCTCCTATTGAAAAGTAGTCTTTCTTTCAAGCGGTGGCGTAGTCGCTACGAGTGTCCAATTTCCGTAAAAATTTATCACGAGCTTTCCTACATACATATATATGGAACTTAAGTTGGTTCAAGTTTCATTAAAATCGGTGCATCGGTACAGAAGTTATTCGAGTTCCCGACAAGTCACTTAAAAAAACCCTGCACATATTTCTAATCGATCACATACGTCAGTGATGCGACGCTTAGTCCATGATCATTATTTGTTCGAAGACTTCAGTTGAGTAATTGGCAACCGCAGCCACGCACCCTCCTCCCCACTCCAATATATGCGAAACATTCTCAAACCTCAACCCCTTCACCCACCTGGCTCTAGGCTGGTGCTGACGAGTCGCAATGGGATCAAGACGGGCTACCAGGCGCGCTGCGTCTTCTTCTGGCGCCGAAGCGGCGTCCAAGTTCTAGTGTCCACAATCGACGTTGGAAGCGACGTCGGAGCACGCCGTCTCATCGAAGTTTGTGAATCAGAAGTTCTATGTACAGACTAAACGTCAACCGCTAGTTCATTCAGCAATGGCAACCACGCTTGTTATTCAGGACTGCCTCGAGATGGGCCCCCTGGGCGGGCTCTACCATCTTGCCATGGTGCTGAGGGACTGCCTCTTCGAGAACCAGCACGTGCAGAACTTCAGAGAGGCGGCGCAGGCCAAGTACTGGGGCACCAAGAACCTGGACAAGGCCACTCGAGAGCTCTGCGGAGAGGAGCTCAAGCAGTGAGTGACCTGTACATTCCACTAAGAATGCTGAGAATTGATTTGACAGACCTCATGGTCCGCGCATGTATGGTCTGTTCCACAGAGAGTTCCACAGCTCCATGAGTGCCAACTATTTCCATTTCCATCGCAGTTTCGTCTGCTTCTCCTCTGTGACCAGCGGCAGGGGCAACAGCGGCCAGACCAACTACGGCTGGGCCAACAGCACCATGGAGCGCATCGTGGAGATGCGCAGGCACGACGGCCTGCCAGGCATTGCCGTTCAGTGGGGCGCCATCGGTCGGTTTCGGGACACTACCCTACCATCTATTGCCTTGGTAGTTCAGTGTCTATATTGTGAAATACGCACTTGCTTGCACTTCCAACACATCCGAGTGGCAAAACTAAAGGCGTCGTTTTCATTCACTCCTTCAGAAGCATTCCGGGATATACATAGTACCTCAGGATGTGTGCCTACCTTTTGCAGGCGACGTCGGTGTGGTACTAGAGAACATGGGCGACAACAGCACCGTGGTGGGAGGCACCCTGCCACAGCGCATGGCCAGCTGTCTCACGGTGCTCGATCAGCTCCTCTCGTGGAACCACCCCATCGTTGCCTCGTACGTCCGGGCGGAGACAGGGACCAGCGGAGGAGGATCTGGGAAGGTCTGTGTCACTCGGTTTACACGCGGTCCCATAGATATCTACGAAACGCTGTAGAAATAGGGTAACATTGGTGCCATTGGTCGTCTTTCAGGTCAGCCTGATCCAGGCGATTGCCCATATTCTGGGCGCGGACCCGGCCCAACTCGACTTGAACGCCAACTTCAGTGATCTGGGCCTGGACTCCCTGATGGGCGTGGAGATAAGACAGGTCCTGGAGAGGGACTTCGACATCGTCCTCTCCATGAAGGACATCAGGACGGTAAGAGAGGTTCAATGCAATTGCCTGTTTTAGATTTCTTGTACGAGCAGCTGTGTTAAACTGTCAAGCCATGAAATCTGCCTGCATCTTAGTAACAATTATCGCTCTCTTATTCGTTTCCTCGTCTACAGATCACTTTGGCCAAGCTGCAAGAGATGGCCGACAGTCGGGCCTCGCGTGGAACCTCTGTAGAAAGCGAGCGATCAGCGGAAGAGAGTGGCGCTCACCACTCCGACCCCACTCACGAGCATGGCACTTCAGAGGAGCGAGACGGCACCCCGGAAGACCCAGAGGATGACATTGAGCACCAGCTGCAGAATTTGTTCAAGTGAGGACAACTCTTTGAGAAAGCTGAGAGGTACATATGCATGTGCCATCCTCTCTATTCATCGCATACTGGAATCAATACCATCTCTTCCACTTTTCCCTGTTTGTATGTAGCTCTGCCCCCTTCCGACCATTGCAGGCTCCGTGTGGATGTCAACAACTTCATACGAAGCGAGAAGTTGGTCCGAATGGGCACTTCCACCGGTGGTGCTTCCTCCAATGAACTCTGCGCACCGACCTACTTCGTGCACTCGATCGAGGGCATAGTGGATCCGCTGAACAAAGTGGGCACCAACCTTGAGTTCGACGCCTTCTGCTTCCAGTGCACCCCGGCAGTCCCGGTGGAGTCAATCGAAGACATGGCCGCCTGCTACTACAAGGTATAAAATGTTGTAGATTACTGTAGATGGTTGGAATGCTTTGTACTACATAGGTACATATGTACATAGGTACCGTGGCTTGGAGTGTGCAACAGATACATACCTATTACGCTGGCATTGACTATTCCGGTCGTTTGTGGTCCATCTCATGCTGTGTTTCAAAATTGGTATGCATACGTTTCAGGAGCTAAAACGTCGTCAGCCCAAGGGCCCCTATCGGCTAGTGGGTTATTCCTATGGGGCGTGCGTGGCTTATGAGCTGGCCTGCATGCTGCAAAAACGTTTCGGCAAGGAGGAAGTTTCCCACCTGATCCTTTTGGACGGAAGCCCCCACTACATGCGCACTTACAGAAAGGTGGGCTAGACATGTACTGCGATTTAGTTGCAGGGGAAATGCCAAGTGGAAGATCATAGATTTGGTACAACTCGCTGCGGCACTAGGTCTTCAGCACAGAAGCAAAGCGAGTGCTATTCACACTATATACGACTTCTTCAGGTCTACAGGGCGGCCTTCGGCGTCGTGGACGACAACCTGACCAATAGTCCCCTCTTCGAGACGGAGCTGATGTGCGCCTTCGCCGTCCGCTTCGCGCACCTGGACCAGAAGAAGCTTCGAAGGCGCCTCATGGGCCAGAGCGGCTGGAAAGGCAGGCTGGACGCCGTCGTCGAGGAGGTGATGGGGGCGACCAGTGTGTTCCGCAGCGCCGAGCTCTTCGCCTGGGCCTGCGAACAGCTCAGGGCCAAGTTCATGTGCGCTGACAGGTGCGTTGCCTACTCGGTCTTTTGCGCGGATGTTATTGTTTTGCGTCTATTTGCATTGTTGTTTCAGGTACGACCCCGTCCAGAAGTTTGACGGTGACATCCACCTGATTCGAGCGGCCACTGGAGCTGGAAGAGAGGAGGAAATCGGCACCGACTACGGAATCGGAGCCGTAGGCGCTCTATTGAAGTTTGATTGGTGATAATTAATTGAAACTTTCAAATTTCGTTCAGATGGTCACGGGCGACGTCTACGTCGAAGTGGTGGAGGGCGACCACGACCAGATTGTGCAGGGCGAGTCCGCCTCCACCACAGCGCAGATCATCAACAGAATAATACTCGAATAGTGATGGTTTTTTATTTTTAAATCTGTTTTCGTTGTTTGTGTTGCTCACTGATCGCTTTTTACTTGGAGTAATTCGACTATGTTAGTTGTGCTCCTGAGCTACCTACCTACTACCTACCGTCAGACCCGAAACTTAAGTGCCAACCTCAAAGCTGTGCAGCTTTTGGCCGACTATCGTTGAGCATTGTCGTTCTCATTGTTCTATTAGCTATAAATTTGTCGAACTTCCATTGTCGAACGCAGGTACAAAGTGACTGGCTGACGCTATAAGGTCTGGCGCGTTCTATAGTCTTGTGGTGTTGGTTGATTAATTCGTTCGTCTTTCCTTTTGTTTTGCCAGTCGCAGCTGTGTGACTTCTCAATGAGACCTGTTTCGCTGCGTCAAATCACCGCTGCGGCCAGCAGAGTCATCACCTGCGTGCTCAGAACGCACTGCAAGTGTGCACATACATTGTACATACATACATAACGCAAACCGGCAATTTCACGCGGAAGAAGGGCCTGAGAGCTCCAAGGTCTTATTGTTAGAATGGGAAGAGAAAGGATCGGCGTACTTACGCATAGGCGCGCGACTCAGCCGGCGCCGACTAATACACTTCGTCCTTCACGACGGCGTACTGCAACTGTCGGCTTCTCTCCTCGGCGCCGTTTCATGCGCGCGCATCGCGGGCGCGCACAATTCTCGCCCCTCGCGGCAAACCGAGCATCGCGAGCGCGCGGCGCAGAAACGACTCTCATTCTACAGACCTTCTCGTACACAGCTCTCCCATTCACCAAGATGTCGTGACGTGACGTAAGGTGCGACGAAGGCGATCTTCCGTCTTATGCGCGCGCGAGATGAAGTCGGAGGACTGCTACCGTCACTTGACCTGGGTGCGCTTCGCCTTCATCAAGATCGGCTGCTTCGTGGGCAGCCACCCGGTGAAGGTGCTGCTGGCCGCTCTCGCCGTCAACGGTGTCCTTTCGCTCGGCCTGATCAAGACAGAGTTGAAAGACAGCGCCCGCGAAGGCTACACGCCCAGAAACGCCGACTCCCGACGCGAGTTCGACACCTACAAGAGATTTGTGCAGGCGCAAGGCGAGGAACTCTTCGGGGCCCAGGTCTACGTCAGGGCCAGGGACGATGGCTCCTTGACCAGAATGGAGCATCTACAAGCGACGGTGGAGCTGCTGGACTACTTGACCAACAGATACAACGTCACGATGGACGACGGCGACCGGCTGGCATTCAAGGACGTCTGCTCTGACTACTTCTGCAGCTGGAACGAACCCGTCAAGACGTTTAGGGTGGGCGCTGATCGGCCGACCACATGCAATAACCGAAAGAGTTAAAGATGGCATCGTTACATTTTCGCTTCAGGCATTCCTCCAGTTCAACCAAGAGCGAGTGGCGGACGAAGTCGAACAGGAGGGCACAATCGTGCTCGACTTTCCCGAAATGATAGTCGTCGGAACTCCCGTCAATCTGGGGGGACTGTTCTATCAAGTGGAAAGATACAGCAACGGCACTCAGGAGTACAGTGGTCCGACCAGGCTGAAAAGAGTCGGCTTGATTCTCTTGACCTTTCAAGCGTTCGTCACCACGAAGCAGCAAGTCGAGTGGGCAAAGAGATGGGAATTCGGCCTGGGAAACGCGATACAAAGGTTGCTCAATTCAATTCATAACTCAGAGTGATTTAGAGCTTACCGTAAAGTGCCGAATAGTTTTGCTCTCCTAATAGTTTCGGGGCTCCAATTAGTTTCGCCCCTGAGAGGCACATTGGTTTAATAGTTTCGGGTCTCCGAATAGTTTCCCCATGAACTGTCGTTTTGCATGTAAAGTGTTACTGGGGTACATAAATAGCTCAATTACTATGTTATTACGCGTTAACAGCAGCCACACTATGCTTATCTGAGCCAAACGTCCCACATATCTGCGTTTTGGATGGCTAGCTGCTCATGATATTGTGCTTTTCTTTGGCATTCATACCATATTTTATCAGTAACTTTAGATTGAAATAATAGTTTCGGGTCTCCAAATAGTTTCGGGGCTCCAATTAGTTTCACCAGTGAGAGGTACATCAAAAAATAGTTTCGCCCGAAACTAATCGGCACTTTACGGTAATAAAAATCATTTCGGATTTTCAAGTTGGATCTAACTGATATAGATGATGTATTTTGTTCTATTTTATTCTATTTGATTTTGCTTTGTTTTGTTTGATTCTATTTAATTTTATCCAATTTAACCTACTTTTATTTAATTTAATTCAACTTAGGCTCGAAGCGAATAAATATTTGAAGAAGACCACACAGAAGCTAGTTTATTTTGGCGCGACGTTTCGAAACGCTACATGGCGTCCCATCTTCAGGCGCTATAGGTACCTACCGTAGAAAATTTAATCACAAAATCACGAATGGATCACGATATGTCCTGTTATCCCAGTAATACAGTGGCCTGGAAGAATGTTAGGTATGCAGATTATGTTGAAATTGTTTCCGTATGGAAGGAATCACTGACTGCCAAATTGGGGATAAGAGCTTGTCTGGCGTAGCCCAAGTTCTAGGACCAGCCGCACTGATCAGGAAGGACTCTGCGATAATCCACTTGTGATAGTTCTTTTCCAAATATAGTGGTCTAGCAATATCGGCTGGAGTGTGATTCCTATGCGGATACCAAGCTCCTTTAGCAGTATTCTTGGAGTAGTGGTGCTCCTTGGAGCGCACCAATAATGCGCGCTTAGTGTGACCCATGTACAAGGCGTTGCACTGGCTGCAGTCTAAGCTATAGACGTGATCGCGTTTGAAGAATGCCGAAATCTGGTCCCTATGACCAGAAAAGAATGCAGAAAGCGGCTTCCCTCCTCTGGTACGAACTCCAATGTTGTATTTGGCACAAATGCGTTTAAAGGCAAATTCGTGCTCTCCCAAATATGGCGCAGTTATGGTATAGTCATACTGAGGAACCAACCTTGGTCTGGTAATTGGATTGGTCAAGTAGTAACGGATCATGCGGACAGGATAGCCTGCCAGTTTGAAGGAGTGGAAGATAATGCCTTTCTCAAGCTGAATCGTAGATGGATGGTTACAGTACCTCAGCATTCTCTGGCATAAGGACTGTAAAGCCTGCCGTTTCGCGGTCATGGACGACGCTGAGGTCCATGTAATCTGAAGCAATGTATCTGTAGGCTTATGGAAAATCCCAGTCGTAAATGAGCCATTTAAACTGCCTTTATCTTGATTGTTTATTTTATTGAAATTTAGTTCAGTTTTTAATTCATTTAATTTAATTTAATACAATTTAAATTAAATTAAATTAAATTAAATTTAATTTAATTTAATTTAATTTAATTTAATTTAATTTAATTTAATTTAATTTAATTTAATTTAATTTAATTTAATTTTAATTTTAATTTAATTTAATTTAATTTAATTTAATTTAATTTAATTTAATTTAATTTAATTTAATTTAATTTAATTTAATTCATATAATTTAACTTAATATAGAGTTAAATTAAATTAAAATCGATTAGAGTAAACTAAATTAAATTAAATCAAAGTAAATTAAATTAATTAAATGAATTAAATTAAATTAAGTTTACTTATATTAAGTTAGATTAGATGAATTCAATTCGATTAAATGAACTTAAATTAAATTAAAGTAAATTAAGTTTTAATTAAATTAATTTAATTTAATTTAATTAGTTTAATTTAATTTAACTTAACTTAACCTAACCTAACTTATTTTAATTTACTTTAATTTTATTTAATTAATTTAACTTAGTTTAATTTAATTTAATTCAATTCAATTCAACTTAATTTAATTTAATTCAATTTAATTTAATTTAATTTAATTTAATTTAATTTAATTTAATTTAATTTAATTTAATTAATTATTTAATTAAATTTAATTAAATTTAATTAAATTTAATTTAATTTAATTTAATTTTTAATTTAATTTAATTTAATTTAATTTAATTAATTTAATTTAATTTAATTTAATTTAATTTAATTTTTAATTTTAATTAATTTAATTTTAATTTAATTTAATTATAATTTAATTTAATTTAATTTAATTTAATTTAATATTAATTTAATTTAATTTAATTTAATTTAATTTAACTTAACTTAACTTAACTTAACTTAACTTAACTTAACTTAACTTAACTTAACTTAACTTAACTTAACTTAACTTAACTTAACTTAACTTAACTTAACTTAATTTAATTTAATTTAATTTAATTCATATAATTTAACTTAATATAAGTTAAATTAAATTAAAATCGATTAGAGTAAACTAAATTAAATTAAATAAAAGTAAATTAAATTAATTAAATGAATTAAATTAAATTAAGTTTACTTACATTAAGTTAGATTAGGTGAATAAAAACTAATTTAATTTAAATTAAAAGTTAGATTAGGTGAATTAAAATTTAATTTAATTCAATTCAATTCAACTTAATTTAATTTAATTCAATTTAATTTAATTTAATTTTAATTTAATTTAATTTAATTTAATTTAATTTAATTTAATTTAATTATTTTAATTTAAATTTAATTAAATTTAATTAAATTTTAATTTAATTTAATTTAATTTAATTTAATTTAATTTAATTTAATTAATTTAATTTAATTTTATTATTTAATTTAATTTAATTTAATTTAATTAATTTAATTTAATTTAATTTAATTTAATTTAATTTAATTTAATTTAATTTAATTTAATTTAATTTAATTTAATTTAATTTAATTTAATTTAATTTTGTTTTATTTAATTTAATTTAATTTAATTTTATTTAATTAATTTAATCTTAATTTTAATTTAATTTTTTTTAATTTAATTAATTTAATTTTATTTATTTTTTAATTTTAATTTAATTTACTTTAATTTAATTTAATTTAATTTAATTTAATTTAATTTTTAATTTAATTTAATTTTAATTTAATTTAATTTAATTCATATAATTTAACTTAATATAAGTTAAATTAAATTAAAATCGATTAGAGTAAACTAAATTAAATTAAATAAAAGTAAATTAAATTAATTAAATGAATTAAATTAAATTAAGTTTACTTATATTAAGTTAGATTAGGTGAATTTAATTCGATTAATTTCAAGAAATTAATTAATTTAATTTAATTTAATTTATTTAAATTAATTTAATTTAATTTAATCTAATTGAATTTATTTAATTTAATTTAATTTAATTTAATTTAACTTAATTTAATTTAATTAATTTAATTTTATTTTATTTTATTTTATTTCCTTTTAATTGATCTTGTTATATTTTATTCATTAATTTTGCTTGCTTTTATCATATTTTTCTTATTGTATTTTATTGTATGTCGTAGTATTTTACTATGCTGGTCCTTTTTCCATTCTGTCTTATTTCACTTCTTCAGTTGTTGCATTAATCGAGTTGATTTTTGTATACTTTAGCGGCAACTGGACTTCTCTTCTCCGACCCGCCTACATCTCAGAGGAGCTGCTGAATCGTGAGGTTGTTCGCGCCGGCATGGTTTCAGTGCCATTTCTTTCTCTGAGCGGCCTCATTATCTTCGCATTTGTATGGAGCACACTTTCTATCTCCTATCTGCTTCGAGACGGCAATTTGTGTCGACACCTCTGTGCCAATTGGTTGCTGACTCTGGCCGCGATAGTTTCTCCTGGGCTGGCGATCATGTCTACCCTTGGAATAATATTTCTGCTGGGCCTCAAGTATGGATCAGTGTTGGTGGTCGTTCCGTTTCTACTGTTGGCGATCGGTGAGTGGTTGTGATTGTAAGTAATGCGAATTTGGCATAGAATGGACGCCGACACTTGTCTTCGGAAGTCCCGAAATAAGCGTCTCTAATGCACAGTTGATCTGTGTTTAGTTGAGTTGTCAGTTGTTCAGTTGAGGACGATATGTCTTCCAGCGCAACTGTTTTAAATTCCTTATAGGTGCGAGCTCGAGTCTTATGGTAAATACCCAAGTATCTACTGAAAGTAACCCAACTATTGATTACGAAAACTGAAACCAAGCTGAACTGTTCTAGCAAACCCTGACTGTGGTTGTGCGTGCAGATCGAATGCGAATGAATGCGTGCAAATCAAATCGTGTTTCCAGATGTATGCAGAACAGTCGTGACATTCCCAGGAATTAGCAGATTGACTTCCTCCACTTGTTAGGTACACTCAAACCGTCAACTCAAAAGAGCACTTATCTGAAGACGTGCTTTGAAAGTTGTTGCATGGTAGCCTTTCTCTTCTCATTGCGCAGGCGTGGACGACGCCTTCCTCATGATCCACGCCTGGCAGAGGATCGTCGACTCGGACACGCAGCTGCCCAACTGGCCCTCGACCAAGGACCGCATACCCCACTGGCTCAGTCAGACCCTGCACGAGATCGGGCCCTCCATTCTGATCACTTCGCTCACGAACGCTTTGGCATTCGGCGTGGGCGCTTTCACGCCGACGCCCGACATCGGCCTCTTCTGCGTCACCACCTCGCTGGGAATGATACTCGACTTCGCCTACCAGATCACGTTCTTCGCCGCTGTGGTCGCCTTAGTGGGACGAAGGGAGAAGGCGGTAGAAGAAAGGTCTGAGGACAGCGCCGCTCGACAGGGGCTGCTGCGATCGCTTCTGAAGCGGGCCGGACAGGCCCTGGACTGGTACTCGAAGCTTCTGGCTGATTGGAGAGCAAAACTGGTGATAATGGGAGTATGGGTGGCCTACGTGGTTGCGGCGGTCTATGGAACGGCGACCATGGAGTCGGCTCTCAATCCGGACAAGCTTGTTCTGGACGACTCTCCTTTCCATGAGGTCGAGTGGACAAGCCTTTTACATCTGCAGCGATAGGCGATACATAGCTCTTTTCTCGCCGCGACAGCCAGACAGACACTGATACTGTCGAATGACGCCTGAATGAGCATAGTTCATCGAGCCAATACCGACAGCTTTTGCGTAGTATCTAGAAATCGTTTCAGCTCGACTATCTGCGCGAGCAGTACGTCTGGCCCTCCTTCTACCGAGTTACCGTCTACGTTGAGAACGTGCCCGACATCAGTCGACCGCAGACTCGCGAGAAGCTGCGCGACCTCGTGGCGCGATTCGAGCGAATCCCCGACCACATCCCGAAGTCGACTCGATTCTGGGTCGACGACTACGAGGCCTTCTTCGAGCAAAGGATCGACTTGGGAGCGTACGGCGTGGAGTACGGTATTCCGGAGTTGGAGGACGCCAACTACGATATCGTGGGCGAGGAGGACTACGGTAGCGAAAACGCGACGTTCAATCCAGAAGACGTTGACTGGAGCGAGGATTTTGCAGACGTGAGCGATTGATTGCGTCTTTTCTTGGTTGATGTGGACAGGCTTCGCGGAATCCACCCGAAATCTTTTAGTTGGACATGCCACCTCCCGCGGAAGACGTTCCACTTGATTTCTCACTGAAGAAATTCATGCAGTTTATCGAAACGCCGGAAAACAGTTATTGGAAGGGCAGCATTCACTATCGGAACGAAAGCGGCCGATTGCACATCGACAAGTTCGTGTTTACAACAGCTTACTCCGATGTCAGGACCTGGGTGGACAGAGGCAGACTGCTGCTCACATGGAGGGACATTGCCAGAAACGCTCCTGAACCTCTGATGGTCACTCCATTCGAATACGACTCCTTCTATTTGGACCAGGTTACGGTGTTGAACGTCTTTGTAGGAAAGCATGTCAAATGATTAAAACGATTCCTATCTTTCAGAAGTTCATGGCCAGGCGAGTGACGTTCTCGGCTCTGGTCATCACATTCGTTTGTATGCTGATCGTCTGTCTCGTGTTCATACCCAATCTATGGAACGTCGTCTGGGCCGGACTGGCCATCGCCTCCATTGTTGCAGGTTGGTCTGGTGTGACCTCTTGAAAACGCCATGATGAGATAGATGGTCGCTTCTAAACTCATTTGCAGGAGTGTTTGGATTCCTGAGTTTCTGGGGCGTGGATCTGGATCCAATTTCGACGACCTGCCTGCTCATGTCAGTTGGATTTTCGGTGGACTTCACCGCTCACGTCACCTACCATTACAAGAGTGGCGCGCTGGAAGGTGCGTGGTTTAGACCCGTGAACCTAGACCTAATGCGATGTATGTAGCCATCGTCAATGTACTTACTACATTGTGGCGCTTCGTTGCCTCTCCCGCACATTGTAGTGTGGTAGCAAAACGAACTGTGACGGCCTACCGCCTATTTGTTCATTCATAGATAGTCGTCGTTCTGCAGTGCATGCTTTAATATCTACAACCTATGCTGTTCTTACAGTATTCGTCTCTCAATTTTCTGCGACACATATTAACAGCATTTCAGGCGGCTTCACCGATCCCTGGCGTCGGCTGTCGCGCTGCCTTCGCGCCGTGGCCTGGCCAATGACACAGGCGGGCCTCTCGACGGTTCTGGCCGTGCTGCCGCTTCTCTTCGCTCCAACCTACATGAACAAGACCTTTGTCAAGACCGTCTTTCTGGTCGTTCTACTGGGACTCGTGCACGGACTCTTGCTGCTCCCGGCAGCATTCTCCACCGATTTCGACTCGATTCTGGGCTGGTTTAGAAGGGGAAAGTCCGTGGCCCCGTCCTCGACAGACCACAATGGTCCTACTGCAACCGCCGCTGGAGTCAATGGTAGAGCGACGTCGTTGGAATCCAATGGCGTCGAGTCAGACAAGAAGGACAAGGATGAAACCTCCTTCAGTGACATTCCTCTGTGAATTGTGATTAATGGTTTTGGATGTGTTCTCTGCTCTGTGAGACAGGCCTTTTGAGGTCAGGTAGTCAGTGTATCAAAACATACCGCACCTACCACACTGTGCCAACCACTATTCACTTCCCCCTCCCCCATACATAAGAGCCCCAATTTCGTATTTGGAACACGCGAGACGATTCGCCTCAAATGCATCTACTCATGCGCATATGCATGCGCGCTGGCCAATGCACGATTCCTGCAGAGGCGATCGCCGCTGCGCGACACCCGCGATTCAATTGTCAAAAGAGACGTAGTATATAGGTAGTGTACTATGACAATGACGACGGTCGACGGAGGGTTCATACAAATCATTGTCGCCACTCGGTCTGTCGTGAGGAAAAAGAAGAAGACTGCCCCTCCACCACCAGAATCGAGATTCGTCTTATTTGATTATGTGATTCATCATGCGAGTGGTATGAGATGCCATGGTCAATTAAGAGTATTCATGCACGTCGTTCAATTGCCTTCGATTACGGTGGTCTTGCTCAAGAGTATATCCTTAGCTTGCAAGTGCGATCATATTCCCCGAAAGTTTTCATGACTCATTCTGTGAGGTTGTCGCCTTGCACCACCTCCCACCCGCGGAATCGGACCGCACGAAAGAGCACTGTTTCAATTGGATCATCCGCCGTCGATCACGCGCCTGGGTGGGTCTGAATCTTCGTCGCCGTGCGAATATCCGGCCAATTCAGTCTCTCTCAAGAGGCATGAGCGAGCGCGCAGTGTCTGAAGTGTTGTCGACCTTCCAGGGCGGCACCCAGAACAAGGTCCGCTCCCCCCTTCTTCCTCCCTCTTCTCCTTTGGCCCGTGATGCCATGCGCGACACTTGCACGCCTACAGAAGCCGCTAGATTAGAGCATTGGAGAGTAATGCTGCAGGTGCTCTCTCTCCGTGAATGTTGTAGAGATTGACAAAGCTATGTGCGCGTCTTCATATTGCCACACGTCGCACGCAGTCAAGTTTGTAGCTACCCGTGAATCCTCAAAAATTCTGCACTGAAAAAACCGCAGTATGACTCCTATTGTGGAGCATACGGTAGATGGGCTCATCATCGTCTCGAGGCAAGTTGGTGGGAGGGTCGCGGCTGGGCGCTTGTCGCGACCCCGGCGGTGGGGCGAGACCCCTTGAGCTCGTCGAAATTGTCTCTCGGCGCGCGAGGGTCGTGGATCATTCTCGAGAAATCGGATCCGATCACGCCTCCTTCCCCACCTGCGTCTTCCTCAGTTGCGCAGTTGCCGCCGCCTACACATCGCCGCGAAACTAAACGAAAATCGGCTCAGATCAATTGGCGAGATTAGGAAATAAGGAAAGCAATTAATTCTCTCTTGGGAACAATCGGCCCGCCGCTGTCGTCGCCCCTTCGACACAAGACAAGCGGCCAGCCCTAATCGGGTCAGTCACGCGCTGAGGATAATAAAAAAACCTCTGAGGCGCGCCGCGCGCCTGAGAAAACGTTTTCCCATCCCCTCCCCCTTGATCCGAACTCGTCGCGTTCACAGTTTGGCACAGTAGGGACATTTTGCGATTTTATAGGTTCTGCGCGAGCGACTGGACTGACCCAAGGGAGAGGGGAAGAAACGCGCGAAAATCGCCCATCGCTCCGACAGGTCAGCCGGCCTGAGCGCGAGAGAAGACGAGCGTCAACAAACAAGGGGAGCCACCCGTAAACCCGCCGCCTGCTGTCGACACCGATTACCTTAACTTTCATTGTTGCGCCATGGCACGAAGACGAAACGTCGCCCGACTGACGGGCTTCTCACTGCTCTGCCTGTGCTGCTGCTGCTTCAATTGGGGTAAGCCGCCAGAGAGCAAACACTTGTATAAATCGGTTACTCTATCCAATTGTGCTCATTGGTTTCAGGCGCAGCCCTGATGTGCTACATCTGCGGCCAACCCAACTTGAAGCCCCCGGGCGAATGTCAGACCCAGTTCCAGTACGACTGCAGCAGCTACGCGCGCCGCTTCAAGGAGGGAACCAAGATCTTCTGTCGCACGGCCAGACATGCAACGACAAATGGTAGGTAGCACACCATCGTCTTATCACATTTGCACAGTAAGCGTTGCGCGCCGTATTCCAGGCACCTACACGATGATGAAGGAGTGCATTGCCGAGAGCCAGCACCTGGAGATGTTCCCCAACAGCAAGAGGGAGACGGGCACCTACTGCGACAGCGTCTTCGACGAGACCGGCTTCGAGCTCAGCTACTGCGTCTGCGACTCCGACCTCTGCAACGGAAAGACCCTGGAGCAGCAGATGATCACCATAGAGCGGACTATGACTGTCGGACGTGTGGCGCCCCCTGCCGGCAGCCAGACGAGTGGAAACAGGGACAACAAAGGCGCCGCCTCGTCAGTGGCCGACATCAGGGTTGGGGCGAACGTGGCGCTCGCCTCCACGTCCACCGTCCGCCCGGTGGTCAGGACGCCCACTCTAAGAGGAGCCATCCAGCCGCCCGCCAGAGTGGACGGTGGGTTTGCAGAGTGTGTACGGTAACTGAGCGTCGATTCACTTGATGTAATGCTATTGCTACATACCACATTCAGAACCAACAACTAGGGTTATACCCATTCGCGCGTCGAACCCCACTCCGCCGAGGGTCTTGCCTTCGTCGAGCACTGGCAGCACAACCTTGTCACCATATCTGACTTCTCCGCCGAGCAGAATACATCTGAATGAACGGCCGACGGCCCAAGCTATAAGTGGTGAGTTTTACTATTACAGTTGGCTTGCAGAAAGAGAGCTAGGTAATCTGGCTGATTATTCACTTGATGCGCAGGGCTGGTCTGCATGTCGTGCGGCGAAGCAGATTTGCCGGGATCTGATCCCCAATGCAGGAGGCAGACGGCAGTCGACTGCTCCAAAGTTCTTCCGCTGGGCTCTCAGCCGTACTGCTTCACGAGACATGCGCGTCTCAGCAACGGTACAACGCAATTCGCTATCCTTCGGGTTGAATGAATTTTGGAGATTAAACGAGCGCTTAGCTTGATTTCCAACTCAGCATAGCACTTGCAGTTTTATTTAATGTGCGTTATTTGTACCGTTTTATGGGTTTTTCAGGCCGTCATTCCATCCAGAAGTTGTGCGTCACAGAGCAAGCGTTGAAAGTCGAGTATGGGCCGCACGTGAAGCTGGCGGGCTGCGCCGTCCGCAAAGACCTGTCTACCGAAACCGTCTTTCGTTACTGCGTCTGCAACTCGAGTCAGTGCAACCGGCCTTCGATCACTGTCCAACTGACTCGGAATCCAATCGAGGATGTGAGTGCCCAGCCAGGCAGCGCTGCAGCGGCGCCGTCTAGTCCCGGACTGCAGCCTTCGGTCGCCAATACAGTCAAGGTTAGTAAATGTGAATAGGAGTTCATGCAAACATGGCAATAATTGTGGAACGTCGCATACACTTCACTGTGTAGTACATCACAAGAAAAAGCAAAACGTGATCAACGCCCCTTTGTCGTCATAGGGCTCCGCCCGGTGCTTCGCCTGCACGGAGACGGGCCTGTCGGCGCCAGCCGGCTGTCCCGAGCAGCACGAGTACGACTGCCGCCTTCTCTACCCAACTGGCACGCACGTCCTCTGCCTGACGCGTCTGGTCAAGGCGGCAGGTAAAGTACAAAGACAAACCATATTGTGCTACATATGTATGTAATACGAAGTTATTCAAAATTATTCAAGATAGAACTATTCAAAATTCACACTTCCTGTGTTCTCAGACTCCTACAACGTGGAGAAGCGGTGTCTGTCCACCCTGGAGCACCGTCGTCAATACCCGGGGAACCAAGTGGTAATGTCGGGTTGCGCATCCGCCTGGGACGGCCACGTCCAATACTGCGTCTGCGAGGGAGACCTCTGCAACAAGGCCAATCTTACTGAGCAGCAGAGACGATTCGGTTACCAGCTCAGCAGTAAGGGCATTCTCGGCAGGTCTACCGTACCAAGGTGAGGCAGCTGAATGTGAAGAGAACATCTGAGTCCACCAACAGAATAGCAAGCGTTCAGCCTGCCTCCAAAGACAACTAGCATCGTCCCCCCTGCATCTCGTGTCAGTCCGCCAGTCCGGACGACAACCACGACTCCAGCACCATCGTCAAGGCGGGGTCCGCCTAAGACGGTGCCGATCTCCACGACAGCCGCGACGACCACAACGCGTTCCACGACGAGGGATACCAGTAGCAAACGACCGCCAATCGGTCCGCAATTGGACAAGAAACCCGCTGTGGTAGTAGGCCATCCGTTGGCTCCGCAGAACAATCTGAACGTCGCCAGGGCTGAGCAGCCGGCATCGTCGTCGTCGTCGGACAATAGGGTGGCGTTTCTGCTCACCCTACTTCTTAGCTTTACGATCGCACTGAGCGTGTAATCCTTCGTTGTGAACTATTATGACATGGATGGATACAGATGATCCTCAATCGATGATACTGATGTTTATACCGTAGCAGAGGTCGGCTGATGTAAGTAGCACTAATAGTGAGCGATATACATATGAACTCTGTTGTCGTTGTGTGGCCGTTGCTGTGATCATATTGTGCGGCAAGAGATCACTTCCTTAGACAAACACAGAAAAAGATCGCTAGACTATACACGTGAACGATTTGGTTTACTTTACATCAACGGACCATTGAAACAGTAGTCCTCCAAATCATCTAAAAGTTAACTGCACCTATGTACGTACCTACATCACTAAACTTGTAGGATATCCACATTTGCACAACGCTCCGCTCCGCTTCGGAGGGCTGGCAATCTCACAAACCAAAAATGTAAGCTTTCGAGGGCTTCCTAAGGGGTCGCAGCAGCGTTCTGTCCCGGCGGAGTAGAGGTGTGTGGCGGTTCCTCGTTCCCTGCCAGTCCCTCGTCGTCGCCCACCCTTCGTTGTTCCCTCTTGGCTTTCAGACTTCGATACGTGACAATCACTATTGGGATGATGACGAAGCTGAGCGCGCAGAGGACGGCGCCGACCAGAAGATAGAACTGCCACGAGGATGGCGATAGCCAGGGACTGCCCGCGATCGCCACCTGCGCAACGGTGGACGTGCTCTCCG
>JASAMZ010008889.1:0-13712 GCA_030248115.1 Linhomoeus sp. GSCO2_2 | reverse complement strand
TTGTGATGCCTTCTAATGTGTCGCTTCCTACTGTTGTGGTACCCAGACATGTCATTGTCTTTAAGGACAATTGTCTTAGACAATTTAACTCGGTTAAATCCTCCGACAAGACAAGACAATTTACAGTATTCCGAGTTTTCGCAAGGACAAGGCAAAGACAATACAATCAGAGTGGGCAGTTAAGACAAATAGGTAAATTGTCCTTAAATTGTCCTTAGATTGTCCTTTGTAGTATGGATCACAACATCCAGTGAGCCGCAATTTTGTGTTGCGGGGACTATTTATGGGACTCTGAGTGTAACAATCTATGGATTTGCCTAATGTAAACTTGTGTTGATTATGAAATATTAGCTCCGAGTAGGAGAACATGACATGAACTCAGCACAAACACAACCCTCTTCTGGGACGATTTCAGGACAATATAAGGACAATTTAAAGACAAGACAAGACGAAGAGCAAGACAATTTATGATATCGGATATAGGACAAAGACAAGGACAAGACAATTTAATATTTGGGGCTAGAGACAAAGACAAAGACAAGACAATTGGCAAAATCCTGGGACAATGGCATGTCTGATACGACACTCACCACTCTGGTGATGAACCACCTTTAGTTATTGTGCAATAGAATTGGTTTGCATAACGACAATCACCCGGCCTCTACCGTACTATGCGATTGCAACAAGCATGACCTACAGTACTGCGAGATAGGCATAGCACTACCTCACGCAATTCCATTTGCGATTCGAATGGCTTTCAAAGGAGAGTGCCTGTCAATAATTGGATTTCGCAAGGACGAGTTTCCTTAGTAGTACTGAAAGGCGAGTCTGTAGTAATGACTGAGAAGTAGTTGTTTCTGAAACTTTACTAATGAGTCGAATGGATTGGTGTGTCGAACGAATATTTCTTCCAAGGTGATGTGAGCATTGGAGGTTGGGTTATCAGCCGCCCACCTCTAACACTACTCCGGTTCTTGAGTAAAACAGATAAATCAAGAAGGCAGCCGACACCCAGGTGTTCAGGGTGTGGGGCAGTGGAGGAGGGGCGGGCGTCGCCTGACTGGGCGGCGCGCGACGTGTGATGCAGGTGACGAGTTCCTTATTTTGAGTCTCAGGCTTTTGCGTTGTTTCGCTGTTTGCTTCGTTCTGCTGGGCGCGTGGCGTTGTTGGTGCTGTTGTGTGTGTCGGCCTTGGCTGCTGGTGTCTTTTTGGGGCGGGTGGGTGTTGCGTGGGGGCAGGGTCGCGGGTTCCCTGGTAGTGGGGGGGGGGATGGGGGCGGTCTTGCGCTCCTCCGCGGGCACCCCCAGCCGGGGGGTACCCCCCCCCCCCCAGAGCCCCCCAGAATACCCCCCCCCTACAACGTTGATTTTCTGTTACCAGTACAATTAGGTGTTTCCCTGCAGTTCAGGACATGGTTCATTGATTACTCTCTACCGCAAACATTTTGGTGTGGTTTGGTTTGTTCTTTGGTTAATTTTGAAAGAGGGGAAGTGTACAAATGTTGGGTAAACAGACAATGTTGGGTAATCAACATTGAAGGAGGTGGTAGTGCATTTGAGAAAGTGCAAAAGCAATGCCAAGGAGCCCAATCAGGAGTTCATCAACCACTTGGGAACAGTCTTCATGGCCAACGTTGAATTAGACTTGATTGGGCCAGTTACAATTAACACAGTCAACACAACACAAGACATGACAGAAACATGCCATCAACTCTCACATGGTCTTGTCAGGGGAGAAACACTACACAGTGGGGGAACCCTGTGCATCATTATGATTAACAGACATGTGTTGTATGGAGACACCTGCACAGCAGGGAAGTCCTGTATATTGTTATGATTAATGGACATGTTGTGTACAGAGACACCTATACACACAGTGGGGAAGTTCCTCTTATGATTAATGGACATGTCATGCACTGAGACACCTACACAGCAGGGAAGCCCTGTGCATCGTTACAATTAACAGACATGTGATGTATGTAGACACCTGCACAGTGGGGAAGTCCTGTGTGTTGTTATGATTAACGGACATGTGGTGTACAGAGATACCTACATCCACAGTGGGTAAGTTCCATCCATCGTTATGATTCATGGACATGTCATGCACAGAGACCCCTACACAGTGGGGGAAGTCCATTGCATCATTGCGATTAACAGACATGTGTTGTATGGAGACACTGCACCATGGGGAAGTCCTGTGTATTGTTATGATTAACAGACATGTGTTGTATGGAGACACTGGCACAGTGGGGAAGTCCTGTGTATTGTTATGATTAACAGACATGTGTTGTGTGGAGACACTGGCACAGTGGGGAAGTCCTGCGTATTGTTATGATTAACAGACATGTGGTGTACAGAGACCCCTACACAGTGGGGGAAGTCTATTGTATAGTTGCGAATAACAGACATGTGTCGTATGGAGACACTGCACCATGGGGAAGTCCATCGTATTGTTATGATTAACAGAGATGTGTTGTATGGAGACACTGGCACAGTGGGGAAGTCCTGTGTATTGTTATGATTAACCGACATGTGGTGTACTGAGACACCCACACACACAGTGGGTAAGTTCCATTCGTCATTATGATTAATAGACATGTCATGCACAGAGACCCCTACACAGTGGGGGAAGTCCATTGCATCGTTACGATTAACAGACATGTGTTGTATGGGGACACCTGCACAGTGGGGAAGTCCTGTGTATTGTTATGATTAACAGACATGTGTTGTATAGAGACACCTACACACACAGTGGGGAAATTCCATCCATCATTATGATTAATGGTCATGTCATGCACAGAGATCCCTACACAGTACACAGTGGGGGAAGTCCATTGTATAGTTACAAATAACAGTAATGTGTCGTATGGAGACACTGCACAATGGGGAAGTCCTGTATATTGTTATGATTAACAGACATGTGTTGTGTGGAGACACTGGCACAGTGGGGAAGTCCTGTGTATTGTTATGATTAACAGAGATGTGGTGTACAGAGACCCCTACACAGTGGGGGAAGTCTATTGCATAGTTGCGAATAACAGACATGTGTCGTATGGAGACACTGCACCATGGGGAAGTCCATCGTATTGTTATGATTAACAGAGATGTGTTGTATGGAGACACTGGCACAGTGGGGAAGTCCTGTGTATTGTTATGATTAACAGACATGTGTTGTATGGAGACACTGGCACAGTGGGGAAGTCCTGCGTATTGTTATGATTAACAGACATGTGGTGTACAGAGACCCCTACACAGTGGGGGAAGTCTATTGTATAGTTGCGAATAACAGACATGTGTCGTATGGAGACACTGCACCATGGGGAAGTCCATTGTATTGTTATGATTAACAGAGATGTGTTGTATGGAGACACTGGCACAGTGGGGAAGTCCTGTGTATTGTTATGATTAACCGACATGTGGTGTACTGAGACACCCACACACACAGTGGGTAAGTTCCATTCGTCATTATGATTAATAGACATGTCATGCACAGAGACCCCTACCCCTACACAGTGGGGGAAGCCCATTGCATCGTTACGATTAACAGACATGTGTTGTATGGGGACACCTGCACAGTGGGGAAGTCCTGTGTATTGTTATGATTAACAGACATGTGTTGTATAGAGACACCTACACACACAGTGGGGAAATTCCATCCATCGTTATGATTAATGGGCATGTCATGCACAGAGATCCCTACACAGTACACAGTGGGGGAAGTCCATTGTATAGTTACAAATAACAGTAATGTGTCGTATGGAGACACTGCACAATGGGGAAGTCCTGTATATTGTTATGATTAACAGACACGTGTTGTATGGAGACACTGGCACAGTGGGGAAGTCCTGTGTATTGTTATGATTAACAGACATGTGGTGTACTGAGACACCCACACACACAGTGGGGCAAGTTCCATGTGTATTATGATTAATGGCCATGTCATTCACCAAGACACCTACACAGTGGGGGAGGCCTGTGCATTGTTATGATTAACAGACATGTGTTGCATGGAGACACCTACACAGTGGGGAAGTCCTGTGTATTGTTATGATTAACAGACATGTGTTGTATGGAGACACTGGCACAGTGGGGAAGTCCTGTGTATTGTTATGATTAACAGACATGTGGTGTACTGAGAGACACCCACACACACAGTGGGTAAGTTCCATTCGTCATTATGATTAAGTGACATGTCATGCACAGACATACCTGTAACACTGGGGGGGGGGGGGGGGGGGGGGGGGGGGGACCCCCCCCCCCCCCCCCTGGCCGGAGATCTCCCCCCCCCCCTGCCCGGCCTGAGAGACCCCCCCTCCCAAAAATTGCGAAAATTTTTGCCTGCGGCGCTTTATGGCCAAATTTTCACCTGCGGCGCTATATTTAGGCTGTTTTCCATCAAAATTAAGCGATTTTTGGCACTTTTTACCCTATTTTTGCAAAATTTCCTTACTTTTTTGCCAAATTTTTAGGTCATTTTTGACCCCCCCTCCTCGGTTTTGGAAACCCCCCCCCCCACCCCCCAAATCTGGATTACCCACCCCCCCCTCCCCGAGGGGGTGCGTTACAGGTATGTGCACAGAGACCCCTACACAGTGGGGGAAGTCCATTGTATAGTTACAAATAACAGACATGTGTTGCATGGAGACACTGCACCATGGGGAAGTCCTGTGTATTGTTATGATTAACAGACATGTGTTGTATGGAGACACTGGCACAGTGGGGAAGTCCTGTGAATTGTTATGATTAACAGAGATGTGGTGTACTGAGACACCCACACACACACAGTGGGGAAGTTCCATGTGTCTTATGATTAATGGTCATGCACCAAGACACCTACACAGTGGGGGAGCATGAGGAAAGTTGACTAAAAGCCTGATGTGCAGTCTACCAACATTTCATACCGGCATAGTTTGTGTGTCTAATTCAAAACTCTGAAACCAATTGCATTGCACAGTTAGTTTTTGATGGCCTACTGCCCCTCAAATGGTCACCTAATGGCAGCTGTACTGCCATTCCTCTGCTTGTGCATCCTACTTTATTCGTAGAACCATGTTCGACTTCATACAAAGGGAACGCACGTGCGGGGAAGTGGAAATTCCCCACCAACTGCAGTTATGATTAACGATCACTACCACAGTAGCTGTCCAGGTCGATTTGTCACAAATACACAAATTATGTCACTTGTGACAGTTACAAGTACTCTAATCAAACACAAATGAAACCATCTTGGCAGTCTCAAAGGAGTTTTGCAAGATCACATCCTTCCCAAAATCTCGCTATTTCCATTTTGCAATTTGATAGCTCGCAGGACGTCCGTTCGGGGTGAAGTGTCCGCTCAGCGGACGTTTTGGGTCGGCGGACGTTTCGAGGTGTCCGGTCGCAAATCGGCTATTTTTGCAAAAAAGTGCCTCAAAAATCAACTTTTTATTGGCGCATCCAAACATAGCATTGTAGGGGTTCGTTTGAACCGCCTCACCGAGAAAATTACAATGGCGCTATCCGCGACCCGCAAAAAGGTACCAAGAGCGCTATTTTTGTAAAAAGGTGCCACAAATTTGTAACTTTTGATTGGCTGCTCGGAACATGGCGTTGTTGGGGTTCGTTGAAACCGTCTCGACGAGAGGAATCCAATGGCGCCATCGGCGACCCCGTACCACGCACCATGTCCACGCGGAGCCACGCAAACGTGGTCTGGCCACTACTCAGTGTTTCCTTATCCGAACCTAGTCTTGTTGGGGCTCAAATAAACCGTCTTAACGAGAAGAATTGATTCATGAGGGTCCTCAGACTCCATCTGTCAACGCACAACCTCCCTGTAGAAGAGAATCAAATAGCGCACCTCACACAAACCAAGGGGTTAGAGTTTTGGGACCTCATACAAACAAAGGGGAGAGTTTTGGCCTTCACCTGTGCAAGGGGTCAGATTTTTACCTGCATGCAAAGCAAGAGGTAAGATTCTTGACCCTCAACCATAACTCTCGCTCTAATTGTGTCCTGCAATTCCCTTACCCATGTCCCCCCCCCCCCCTCTACCCCTTCCCTTACCCCTGTCCCTCCTGAAGCTTCTTGGCAGAGTTTCAGGAGCCGCTGCATACGTGCCCCAAAATTGTCCTACTTGTTTTGTGCGTCCCTCAAACTGTTCCCGCTCGTTCAGGAACCCCTGCAAACGTGCCCAAAAATTGTCCTACTCGCCCCGTACATTACTAAAAGGGATTCCGTTCGTTCGAGAGCCTAAACATTCATGTCTCAAAGTGGTCTACTCGTTTAAGTTGATTGGTTGACTGGCTCCGCCAATACAAAAGTAAGAGTATTTCATGTAAAAGTGCCTAAAGGCAGAAAGATGAATATGTTCCAAGTGTGAAGCATGTAAAAGCAAGAGTATTAAACGATATTCCACTGGTGTAACAAATGCGGCGCTTCGCGCCGTCCACCAATTTGTAAGAGAAATATTAGTAGGTACCGGCATTAATTGAGGGAAAGCATTTTCGACTAGAATTATCCACACAAAACTGCGCAAAGGTCACAACGACACGCGGCAACATATTCGGCACATCTTAGCGTGTCGTTGTGACCTTTGCGCAGTTTTGTGTAAATAATTCTAGTCGAAAATGCTTTCCCTCAATTAATGCCGGTACCTACTAATATTTCTCTTACAAATTGGTGGGCGGCGCGAAGCGCCGCATTTGTTACACCAGTGGAATATCGTTTAATACTCTTGCTTTTACATGCTTCACACTTGGAACATATTCATCTTTCTGCCTTTAGGCACTTTTACATGAAATAAACATATGTACTACAGTACTTTCGAGCGCCTCTTTTGACGAGCCAGTTGGCCAACTCGAGTCCGAAGCCGCCCAGTCCGCCCGTGATCAAGTAGACGTGGAAGGGGTTGCACTGGGTGCGCACCACGGCGTTGACGGCCAACGGCTTTGGTATGCACAGCGGTTGTTCTTCCTCGTGTCTCAGTTTCAGGACCACCTTTCCGACATGCCTGGCGTTGGCCATGAACCGAAAGGCGGTCTCAGCTTCGTCGGCGGCGAAGAGCTGCGCCTCGATCGGCTGCACCACACCGCTGTTGACTCCCTGGAAATACATGGGTGTCAGAAATTTCGCCACTAAAATAGTGTAGCAATTGACACATCAATTGCCACATCAAAGACTGACCTCAGCGACCAGCTGTTTGATCTCCATCCATCGTTCTCGCGAATATGAGAAGCTCGTCTTGTCCATCAGACCGTCCCACACGATGCCGTGGAACTGGACGTTCCTCTCGAACAGCTGCGCGTCCACCAGACTGTTCCTGTACAGGTCGTACTTGCCGATCTCGATGAAGCGACCCGCGTACGCTAGACAACGCAGGGACGCCTGCAGCTTGTCGTCGGCCAAGGAATTCAGAACGACATCCACCCCTCTTCCCTTGGTCATCTGAAAAGTTGTTGCAGCGGTCAGCGCACCTACCGTGAATACTTCAATAAGCCCTCCTCCTCTAGTATGACCCACCATCCAATATTACCCCCTCTTGAAGTGAGGTTGAAACAAGAAGTACCAGCCTGCAGAAGTATCCCCTATGTAGTACCTAAGGGGCACTATTGCCGCTGTTGTCATTCCAAAGTTATTCGTAAAAATTCTGCATTGAAACTCGTACGCTACGCATACGCAAATGGAATTTCTGATATTGGGCCTAGGTACATAGCATGGTATTGGTACATTTTATGTACATTTGGTGGTGACTGGAAGAGGGGTTTGAATAAATAAGACCCCCCCCCCCCTTCCTCGAATGAGCCCCCACCCTCCAAAAGAGTCCCTCCTCCGGAAGGAGGTTGAAGCTATCTCCGGGGATTATTGGAGTACTTACGGTATGCAATAACGCATAAGGGAAAGCAGACGTAATCGACTCACCATCTTGATCTGGTACTCGAAGTCGGTGTTGCGACTGTTGGCGAAGTGGGCGTCGTCCAGTTGGGGAAATAGTCTCTGCAAGCACTCCCGCTTCTCGAGACTGCCGACGGTGACGAAGACCTCGCATCCGTACGACAGGCAGACTCGAATTGCCGCTTGGCCAACGGCACCGGATCCGGCGTGGATGAGCACGCTCTCACCCTGAGTGATGAGAATAACTGAAGCCGTTGAATGAAACAGAGAACGAGGACGGTGTAAGTATGCGCCCCACTGCCCATCGCATAACTCAAGTACATTGGACTCTGTAGCAGTAGTATTGTTCCTCCCTCACTCTCCGAATCTGTGCGCGAATGACGAGCGAGTAGTAGACGGTGCAGTAGGCAACTGGGACGGTTGAGGCCTGCTCCATGGTCCAATGGTCGGGAACTGGCCAGCAGTAGTCCTCGTTGCAGATTATAGAGGTGGCCAAGCCCTGCGCCGGCGTGATGGCCATCACCCGCTCTCCCGACTCCACTCGACGACCTGAGTACTCGGCCCCTGAAACAGACCAGATGACTCGGCAATATGTTTCACGTCGAGAGTGTGATTCAGACGAGCTCAGGGCGACGCACTTTCGCTGCTGTGCCCCCGTTGCAAGTGCTTGTCCATAACGGTGTCTCCCCTCACGCAACTAGTGCCTAACACGACTGGAGAGATTTACAAAGCTTGTCTCTTATGTAGGTAGTCCCCAACTCTTCTTCACACGACCACAACAACGTCTTTCATTAACCAACCGAGGACGCACTCCTTGTCGGCGAACTCTCCAGAGATGGCGTCCGGCGACAGCTTGCCGGTGGCCAGCATGACGTCGCGAAAGTTGAGCGCCGCGTAGTAGATGGAGACGAGGCTGGGCCTGGTCGACTCCTCGGGATACCAGCTGTGCAGCATCTTTAACTGATTGGGACTCTCCACCCAGCAAAGACTGGTCAGGTCTCCACGAGTCAACGTGTTGATGAAGGCGTACTCCGTGGGACGGGTGGCGTACGTCTGACCTGAAATTAAGACTGTTGAAGGCGATGTATGTAGGTACCTACACAATGAATGGAATTCGTACATGAAGTATGTCGCAAGTAATGGCTGTTCTAATCATCGTGATGTGTAGTATTCAATATTATGGTAGGCACCACGGAATTCACCAAAATCACTCGGATTTGTGCAGTAGGGTTTCTGTGCGCTGTACACCACAATGCGTGACCTTCGGTGACGGTGACGCTTCTGAAGGCTCCCCAGTGGCCGTCGCGATAGATGTTCATGACCCTGTCGTCCTGGATCACCTGCTGTACCTCGTCGCTCTTCAAGTCAATGGACGGAGGTCCTTCTCTCTGCGACAGACTGGCGTCCACGATGCAGCGATAGCGCTGGACGACTTTGCCACTCTCCGACCTGCATCGTTCCGTGAAGGTTTGACCCGCACGAAATTAAGCAAGTTATCAGATACTTGCCGTAACAAGTATGTACATGTATCTGGTAACAGTACGTTGAAGTAGATCACCTGAAACAGAGGGCCAGTCCAGTGCCGCCGTTGTCCCGAATGTGCCGACTGGTTAGGCAGATGGGGTTGGTCATTGGTTTGCCCAAAGACTCTTCAATGGCATCCTGAAAATGTCAAATGCCGATCTTTGGCATACTGCTGTGGAAGAACGCTGGAAGGCACCTGAAGTGGTTCGATCCAAGCGAAGTCCTCAACGTCATCGATATCAATGAAAGTCGGCTCGATTTTCGCTTCTGACGACGATCGAATAGCGTAGGCAGTGGTCATGAGACAGGGGTCAGTCTGGTAACTGAGAACTCTGAACCCATTGTCTTGGAAAAAGCTGAGCCAGTCTTTGTGTCGCATGAACCTGCCGCAAATCCGCCCGTTGTCTTCGGCAGTTAGGGTAATTTGATGACCGTTCACCTCTGATTCTCCCGTCAGATGTTCGACCAATGAGCCGACCTGAAAACGTTTCGCAATGTAGGTTTCCATGAACTATTTGCATGAACTTGGAGAAATAAGAAGGTACCTCAAAGCAGTCGGTGATTTCCACAACTATGACGATGCCATCAGGCTTCAGCAGCCTTCTCAGCTGGGCCAAGAAATCGGCCATGTTTGCCTTTCGACTCAACACCTTGTCAAGGATGGCTATGTTCTGTGGTGGCACCCCTGGCACTTCATCCATCTTAGCCAGGTCTTCAACTGTGGCCTTGAAACAGACACCCAAGCATGATGCCACTTCAATCACAAAGGCAAGAAGCCAGGTGTACCTCAAGTGCGCCCCATGCTACGCCTGGCAAATGAGGATTCTCTGATGAAGATATGCTGGGCCCAAGCGCTGTGAAGGTCGGTTCCAGGGACGGGTGGGTCGTCAAGCTGTGTAGCAGTTCATTGAACTGCTTCGCTCCCGTTGGCTCCACGGCGCAGAGACTGACTTTGCTGCCCGGCAACTGAAACGGTTCCCATATCCATTGGGTAACGACGACGCGAGTGAACCACGCCACAAACTTCACCTGCTCAATAGCCATGTCAAGGATAAACTTGTGGAACCTCTGCAAGTGGTTGAAAGCGGCCCACAGTTTGTCAGAGGCGATGACAGACGTAGCTGATAGCCCTTCAGAAGCTGATAGGGCACCATTCTTTCCGGATGCAGTCACACAAAGACCGTTCATTCCGTTCTTGACGGGCGCGGCAGTTGACAGAGCCACTAGCAACTTCAGAAGGCCGTCTTCGCTTTCCTCTTTGCCTATCTGACGTTGCAGAACTCCAGAAGAGTGTCTCATCAGTTCGCTCATGTCGACTTGATAGCCATCGGCTTTTGAAAGCCAGTTCGTCAGAAGTTGCTTCATCGCTGCTTCACAGGCTCGCTTGTATTCCAGCAAAGTCTCTCTGGTCTAGATGAAGGACGTAGCATCTTGCAAGAGAAAATCACCCACACGCAGTATATGTAGCTACATTTTTTCGATTTTGGCGGCTACCTCCAGTTCGTTCTCGAGTATGACGTCGTCGTGGTACTTGGCGAAGAAAACCTTCTCGAGAAACAATTGTCCCTTCCCCGGTTTCGCGGACTTGGACACCGTGTTGACGACTGTCTCGCAAATCTCCACACCGCCTGCCAAGGCGCTGCCCGACCAGTAGTCAATGTGCAGTGGAACGGTCGCTCTGCCGCCTGCAACATGATTGCATGTTCATTCGTACATACAATATCACTTAATTCATTCATTTGCCAATTCATTTGTATACAGACTCGTTTATGCATTTATTTAGTCATCTGCTTTTTATCTATTCATCTACTTAGTCATTCATTTATTTATTTATTCATTATTTATTCATTGTTATTTATTTATGTATTTATAGTATTAATTCTTATTGATCGTTTAATTATTATTTACCTTAGTTATTTTTTTATTAAGTTATTTTAGTACTTGCACATTAATTTATCTATTGTTTATCTGTCTAATTGTATATTCATCTATTCACATAATAAACGATTATTTATTTCTTTATATATTTGCTATATTAATATATCTATTCATTTGTTTGTTTATTTATTTGTTTATTCATAGTCAATTCATTGTTTACCTAATAATCATTAGTTACATTGATTATCTATTTACTTATTTGTTTTATTCATTTATTTGTTTAATTATTAGCACATTAATTCATTGATTTGTCGATTTAATCATTAATCTATTCACTAACAGTTTGCCCATCCATTCGTTTATTAATTTATTGATTCATTTACACATTCATTCATTCAGTTAATAATGTATTGTTTTTGGCACTCCTCCCCTCCAAAAGGGAGGAGTGCTATAGTGATCGTGCGGATTCTGTGTAAATTCAAACGCTCATAAGTCGGACTAGAGTTGGCCGATCGGGGCGATTTTTTTTTATTCGATAGGTCTCTGGATTGCGCAGGGTGGATCGAAGGTCTCGACTTCCGTCCGGGACCCGATTTTTGGCAAGTTGCCAAAAACCCGGTTTTTCGGCCTCCGACGAACTTTGGACGCTTAGAATAGTGTTCTGGTAGAACGTAGCGAGACGAGCTTTGGGCCGAATATGTAAAAGACATTGGGCTATCCGATGGTGGGGGCGCCGCCGGGCTGGGTCCGGTCCTGCCCGGGCCGGGTAGCAAAAACCCGGTTTTTCGACCCAAAAATAGGGTTCGCGGCCCCCGGTGTAAGTATTCTATTTTCAAAGTAGAACTTGTAGTTTATTGAGAACTGGCACATCTCAGATAGCCAATGACCGCACCGCATTGTTGAATCCGGTCAGATGTACCCCGGGCTGGGAAATATTGCCCAAAGTTGGGTCCCGGGGTTCTGGGTAAAACTTCGGGCCGGCGTAACTTTTGATAGGGTGCTCATATCGAGATGGAACAGACACCATTCGATAGAGCTCGGCGAGCTCTATAAATGTGTAGTAGGTCACTTCTTTCGGAGAGGCCGAATTTTGTGTGAAAATCGAAAAAATCGATTTTTCAGTCCAAATTCAAAAGTGGTGCCTTTCCCATTTTTTCGCCGCGCCTCAGCGCGGCGAGGTGTATATGTGACAGGGAATACCCGCATCCGGTGAAAACCCGCATATGCGGGTTTTCACCAAACCACTCAGTGAATACCCGCATATGCGGGTATTCACTGATCCAGTTAGTGAATACCCGCATATGCGGGTTTTCACTGGTCCAGTTAGTGAATACCCGCATATTCTTGGGGGACAATTATTTGCAGCTTTTAATTTGTAACTACAGCTTTTCATTTAGAAGAATGCGCTTTTAACTGTCACCGCTTTTCATTCTGAACAAAGCGCTTTTCATTTAGAACATTGCGCTTTTCGTTTGGAACAATGCGCTTTTAAGAACGCATATACAGGAGCAGCTTTTCATTTTGAACAAAGCGCTTTTCATTTGGAACAAAGCGCTTTTCATTTTGAACAATGCGCTTTTAACTCTGCTGCTGTGTCCGAAAAAGCCCGAATGAGCAAAAGTCCAGAAAAATGCCCGAATGAGCATTTACAATTCATTTAAATTACATTCTCTTTTAAATCACATTTTAAATTCAATTATATTTCTTTCGGACACAGAATATTCCTTTCAAAGCAGGCTATGCTTAGGCTCGCCCTGCGCCCACAGTGCACAAGAGTCAGTCGGCGTCGCAGTCTGGCGGGTCGAAGCTTAGGCTTAACGCGACCGGTGACCGACTTCAGGGCGCGCGGAGCGCGCCCTGAAGTTGGTGGTCGCGCTAAGCCTCAGCTGAGACCCGCCAGGCGCGACGCCGGCCGAGTTTTAGTGCAAACGGTAGGTGGAGTGCCCACTCTCCCATATACTTAACCTCCTGCTTAGGCTGGCTGTGCCCCTTCCCTGCTAGGGCTCGCAACAACTTGCACTTTGAAGCCTATTAGCCTATGGCCACGCCGACAAACTTTCCCTGGCAAACTGGGGTGGTTCGCGTCGACGTCACGTTGCGACAATGCCGTGCGCGACGCAGCAGGGCGTTAAAAGCGGTTTGTTCAAATTAAAAGCGGTTTGTTCAATTTAAAAGCGGTTTGTTCAATTTTAAAAGCGGCTTGTTCAATTTAAAAGCGGTTTGCGCAATTTTCGGTCCAGCTGCTGTCAAAAGCGGCATGTTCAAGTTAAAAGCGCATTGTTCATTTTTAAAAGCGCATTGTTCATTTTTAAAAGCGCGTTGTCATTTTTCCGGAGGCTATAAAGAAAAGCGGTACGTTCAATTTTAAAAGCGCAATGTATATTTTCTAAGCGCTCTTGAATTAAATTAAAAGCGCCCTAAAATACCAGCCATATTCTT
>JASAMZ010008888.1:0-37792 GCA_030248115.1 Linhomoeus sp. GSCO2_2 | reverse complement strand
ATATGTAGCTGAACGAGTAACAGACAGAAAACATGCTACGTATTGCTCATTAACAGTTACAAAAATGCGATTTTCACGTTATAGGACTTCCCAAGCCGCATCTTTTTTGTAGGAACCATTTTTCCGTAATGTGTCTATTTTTGTGCGAAATTCGTCAATTGACGTGCCAAAAATCGATTTTTCAAAAATTTCGTATGAAATTTGACAACTTCGAAAAAAGTCGACAACTACAAAATTAAAGGCCACGACGAGCTGCATAAATTGGTCTTTGTCCCATCTCGATCGGCCTACTCTGCCGAAAAATGTGCTTCCACAAAGATTTTGACTGCCACTGCCAGACTGCCACCATTCATACCCCTGACTGCCACTGCCACTGCCACTGCCACTGCCACCATTCATACCCCACCGTTATCCGGTCCCGGTTATGCACGTCGTCTTGCTCGAATTACATTTTGTGTACAACAGTGGGCGGCCCCTGCGGCCTTCAGCCGACCCAGTGAGAGTTGCTGACTGCTTGCCAACTGGGAAGTTAGTCATGCGCCGATGGCTTCCAGCCAAATAGCGTCCATGGACCCGCCCCCGAATCTCGAGTTTACGGAGGCCCTGAAGGATTCACCCAGATTTAGGTACCGTACGATTGTGATGTGACTGACAGAATTCTTTTTGGATTTCAATGCGATTGGCGCGCATTTCTTTCTAGGCACTCACTTTGGCAGCACGAGCAGTCTCTCTCGGTCCTGGAAGTGAAGCTGAAAGATGTATGTGGAAATTTAGCGAATTATCTGGTTGTTTTGAACTGGGCGAGAGTCGATTTTGGCCGCTCATTTTCCTTTGCAGGTGCTCAATTCAATCAACCAATTGGGATTATCATAAGTTTAGGTTTATCAGGTTTAAAAACTACATACAACGTATTGCTCTCCAAATTGCAATTTTTCAACTGAAAAACTATGTCACAAAATCTACTAACTTGCGACCTTTCAATTTCTGCATTCACATTTGTCAATAAATTACGTTCTATTTTTGTCAATTTATGAAAATTCGACAAACAATTTCGTATTTCTATTAATTTCACATCGCAAAAATGCGAAATCTCATCTCGAAATGCGAGTCTTAGCAACAGAAACGGACATTGGATCCATACTCAGCGACCTTGACTCTACTTGACCACATATGTCACATGGTTTACTCCGGTGCCACGGACACACAGACAGACACTGTCATCCGTATATATACACCTCCCCGCGCTGAGGCGCGGAGAACAAGCTGTGTGTGAAACAAGCTGTGTGTGTAAAAGTTCAACCTATACTTTGCGTCTTGTTGAATCTTGGTGAACAGTGTGGACAACTTTGTTCACATCATTAGCCGTATCTGGAGAAAGTGTCTTAAGAACGTGTACCTTAATCCCCAAGTGCACCTATCCTCACGATACGGTTGTCTGTGCAGCTGATCTGAAGCTCAGTGATATCGCCGCGTTCGCTATATGTTATCGGCATGATATTACGCCGTTTATCTGATGTTTCCCACCTCGTGCGAAAACGTCACATTCAACAAAAAAACTTGCCAAAACTTTTGGCGTACGGCATTTATATTTCCGCGTGCACATTCATCAATAAACAGCTGCTTTGGTCATTAGACGAAATTGTCCTCATTTTGGAATTTTTCAAATTTTAATTTTAAATTTCTCAAAATTGCAATTTATTGAAGCTGTAAAACTATGTCACAAATTCTTATTGGCATACGGCCTTACGATTTGTGCGTTCACATTCGTCAATAAATGACGTTTTACTTTTGTCATTTTAATGAATTTTGACAAATAATCGGGCATTTCTATCAAATTTCATATTTGCAAAAATTTTCTTTTGTGCTACATATTATACGCTGTCTATGCTCTTTCCATTTCTGAAGAAATTTTGCCGCTAGCCCATCAGACGAAAATGTCGATTTTAAAATTTTCGAACTTTGATTCTAAATATCTCGAAATTGCAATATATTAAAACTGTAAAGCTATGTCACAAATTCTTATTGGCATACGACCTTTTCATTTCTGCATTCACATTAGTCAATAAACGACATTCAATTTTTGTCAATTTAGGAAATTTTGACAAATAATCGCGTATTTCTGTTAAATTCCACATTTGCAAAAAATTTCTTTTGTGTTACAAATTATCCGCGGTCTATGCTCTTTCCATTTCTGAAGAAATTTCGCCGCTAACTCATCAGACGAAAAAGTCGATTTTCGACATTTTATAATTTTAAATGTGAATATCTCGAAAATGCGAAATTAGCAACAGAAACGGACATCGGATCCGTACTCAGCGACCTTTACTCTACTTGACCACATATGCCACATATCTTACTTCGGTGCCACGGACCGGACACACAGACACACACACACACACACATTGTCATCCGTATATATACACCTCGCCGCGCTGAGGCGCGGCGAAAAAAGTTCAACCTATACTTTGTGTCTGGCAAATCTTAATGAACATTATAGTGAATTTCATTCGCATAATTAGCCGCATCTAGCGAAGGTATCTTGAAAACGTATACCACAATTCAAATGGAATTGGAATTTCGTTTGGTGTACGCATTTCTGCGTTATGACGCTTTTGACAATTTATAGAATTTTGGCAAATTGTGGCGTATTTCTATAAAATTCCACAATTGCAAACAATTTCTTTTGTGTTACAAATTATCCGCGTTCTATGCTCTTTCGATTTCTGAAGAAATTTCACCGCTAGTCCATCAGGCTCCAAAATCGATTTTCGACTTTTTTTAGATTTTAATTGTAAATATCTCTAAATTGCAGTATTTCAAAGCTGTAGAACCATGTCACAAATTATTATTGGCTTACGACCTTTCAATTTCTGCATTTACAGTCATCAATAAATGACGTTCTATTTTTGTCAGTTTGTGAAATTTTGACAAATAATTGCATATTTCTATGCAATTCCGCATATGCAAAAAATTTCTTTTGTGTTACAAATTGTTCATGGCCTATGTTCTTTCCATTTCTGAAGAAATTTCGCCGCCAGCTCATCAGGCGAAAAAGTCGATTTTCGATATTTAATATTTTAATTGTAAAAATCTCCAAATTGCAATTTTTCAAAACTGAAAAATTATGTCACAAATTCTTACTGGCTTGCGATCTTTCAATTTCTGCATTCACATTTAGCAATAAATTACGTTCTATTTTTGTCAGTTTATGAAATTTCGACAAACAAATTCGTATTTCTATCAAATTTCACATCGACAAAAAATTTCTTTCGTGTTACAAATTATTAGCGGTCCGTGATCTTTCCATTTCTGAAGAAATTTCGCGGCTAGCTCATCAGGTGAAAAAGTCGATTTTCGACATTTTTGAATTTTAATTGTGAATATCTCGAAAATGAGAAATTAGCAACACAAACGGACATTGGATCCGTACTCAGCGACCTTGACTCTACTTGACCACATATGTCACATATTTTACTTCGGTGCCACGGACACACAGACACACAGACAGACATTGTCATCCGTATATATACACCTCGCCGCGCTGAGGCGCGGCGAAAAAAAGAAGGCGCCAGTAAGACGATCGGGTCTGGGGATTATCCATGAGAGCGCATCTATGAGGAGGGCGCAGCGAGTGAATGGAATGCGGGCCAGAAAGGGCTTCTTTGTGCTAGCAATCGCTTGTTGATTCCCAGTCACTGAGAGATTGGCGCTTAGTGAGTTGTGAGATTGGCTTTAATGTGGCATGATTTGGGTGGATTACACGCGTGTCAGAGTCTGAATATTATCTAGATGAATATGCAAAAGAGATGTGGGGGGTATTTCAAGCTGTTGATGTGGAGAAAGATGGGGGATGCTGGGAAAATTGGTGACTTTGGTGTTGTGTGGATCGAGAAGGCTGGATGGGCTGTTGAGGGTGGCATTGGCATATGCAATGTGGAGTGGTAGGTATGTACCTTGGTGGAATAGTTGAGGGGGAAGTGGAGAGCTGTGGAGTGCATGTTCAGGGGAGCGCTTGGAGAGTTGTCATCATTGCAGGTGTTGGGTAATATGTATGATTAATAGGGAGTTGCACATATATTTGAGTCACGATAAAATTCTGGTGTCCATGCCGGGAGGGAAGAGTGTGACGTTTATGGACTGGGGTGAGTGTAACGGGTACTTGGAGGGGTTGGGAGTGAGGGCGTCTGCGTACGAAGTGAGAACGAGTCGTAGGTTGTTAAGGGTAAGGAGGGCGGGGGATGTGTCTGGAAGGGTTGGCGAAGATGGGGGCTGTATGGTGAAGGTGATGCAGGTTGGTACGCTGACAGAGCAGCAGTTCAACAAACTGAAGCGTGACATTGGGATGAGTGTGGGAAATCAGGTGGAGAGTGGGAGTGATCCGGTGATGCTGTTGAAGCCATTGGATCAACACATAATGCTGTTGGTGTACAGGAGGGGGGTTGGAGGGGAACGACGTGTGGCACCATTTGTGTCATTCAAGTCATTGTGAGGGTGTGGGCATGGTAGGTTTTGTGTTAGTTGGATGGGATGTTGGTTGAGTGTGATTGTAGCTGGGTGGGTGGGGGGGGGGGGGGGGGTAGGTTGCTGGATGAGACAAAAGGTGTGGACTTGCATTCAGGTGGATGTGAAGAGTAGGGGAAGAATGGAAACGAAGGGCCTGATACTGACGAGAGGGGGCAGGCCGATACTGGACCAGCTGAGGGGGGAAGGAGGAACAACTGTGAGGGTGCACAAGATCTCAAGGACGGAGAGCCAGATTCTGCATCCATCGAAGGTGTTGCGGGTGGACATTGGAGGTGTGGTCATCAACAACTGCAGAGAAGGCCTGCAGCTAGGAGCGGCATTGCGGCAACGAGAAAAATCGGTTGAAGGGTGCAGAAGTCGAAATTTTACTATACGACGAATCTTCAGTGAGTCATGATAACTTTGTTTTCATTTGTTTGTGCGCCACTGAGCCACTCGGGAACTGCAATCGAACGGCACCACTCTTGGGCATATTTTCCACAGGGCTACCAAGACAATTAACAAAACCCAATTTGCATACATTTCCAATTGACTTTTAGAGTGCTGAATTTTTGCATCCGATGTGTGAAGACATTAGACTACCAGGTGTGCAAGTATGACTTCGCTAGACTCTAGACAGCGTACTGCGGGGGGGGGGGGGGGGGAGGGGTGGAGTTTCGAAAGACCCGGTACACCTCGCCACGCTTAGGCGCAGCGAAAAAATGCTGCTCAGTAAAGACGAACTAACCTTCTGACAAAATTCTTGGCTTGGGTCGGTTCTTAGTTCAGTGTAAGACAAGCCGTAGTTGATGCAATGATCCGCAACAGTAGAGTGTTGTCTTAGATGTCTGGGGAATTCATTTTTTAAATAGCTTTCAGTACTGTCTATTATCATAACAAGTGAGCCTTGCCGATCACTGCTGATTATATTTTTGCAATGGAGTTTCAAACTGATATCTTCTAGCAGTTTGCAGGCTTCCATGCTATCAGCAGTGCAATAGTCAGTCCGAAGAATTGCCTAGAATTTCCAAGTGAGATTACCTTGTCCTGCCTATACTGTAGGTCTCAAGTGCAAGCTGATCTGGAAGCTCGGGTGGTTTATCGGTATTGGTTTTTGCCTGAGAAAAGTGCCGCTTAATCGAGTTCTTATGCGTCTCGCTGGCGCCACGGCATGTCTGCCGCCCGCAACTCGCGTGTGTTCTGGTATTTCTTGCGCGCCGCTCAGCCTTTCTCTTGTTAAGCCGAGTGAATGCCGTGACTGAACTTGAAAGGGGGCACGTACATATCACGGTTGCATTTGCAGGATAGGTGCATTAGTTCTATGCACAAGGCAACCGTAAATACTCTGATAACCCCCACCTCCCTTGTCCAACTTCGAGGCCATGCATAGAAGACGTTTGTCAAGAGGGGCAGGGGGGCAGTAAGTATAGTTTTACTAGAGTCTAGAGGTCGAGTCGAGTCACTCTTGGCTGTAATCTGTGTGCTACTACACGATGTCGTGTGAGTGCCTTGACCGCGCTACATAGGTAGCTATGTATGAGAGATTTCTCAAGTGTGTCAGTGGGGAAGTGAAGTAATGGCGGCAGGCCATATGGAAAAGCTCTATCAGGAGAGGTGGACAACCCCATGAGTTCTGGCGATCATCTCCCAGCCTGGCGACCAGAGTGGGAGGGGGGAGCATCTGTGCCAGAGGCCAAACGTCAGTCAGGATGAGAGAGTGCGGAAATTGTGTGTCTAGTCGTGCGCTCCCTCCCACTCCAGACGGCCCAGTAGATTCTCCTCGCTTGCCCTACCAACCTGGTGCTACCAACGCACATGCTTCCACAGAGTGGCAGACATTGTCCAGATGGCCCAGTAGATTCTCCTCGCTTGCCCTACCAACCTGGTGCTACCAACGCACATGCTTCCACAGAGTGGCAGACATTGTCCAGATGGCCCAGTAGAGTCTCCTCGCTTGCCCTACCAACCTGGTGCTACCAACGCACATGCTTCCACAGAGTGGCAGACATTGTCCAGATGGCCCAGTAGATTCTCCTCGCTTGCCCTACCAACCTGGTGCTACCAACGCACATGCTTCCACAGAGTGGCAGACATTGTCCAGATGGCCCAGTAGATTCTCCTCGCTTGCCCTACCAACCTGGTGCTACCAACGCACATGCTTCCACAGAGTGGCAGACATTGTCCAGATGGCCCAGTAGATTCTCCTCGCTTGCCCTACCAACCTGGTGCTACCAACGCACATGCTTCCACAGAGTGGCAGACATTGTCCAGATGGCCCAGTAGATTCTCCTCGCTTGCCCTACCAACCTGGTGCTACCAACGCACATGCTTCCACAGAGTGGCAGACATTGTCCAGATGGCCCAGTAGATTCTCCTCGCTTGCCCTACCAACCTGGTGCTACCAACGCACATGCTTCCACAGAGTGGCAGACATTGTCCAGATGGCCCAGTAGATTCTCCTCGCTTGCCCTACCAACCTGGTGCTACCAACGCACATGCTTCCACAGAGTGGCAGACATTGTCCAGATGGCCCAGTAGATTCTCCTCGCTTGCCCTACCAACCTGGTGCTACCAACGCACATGCTTCCACAGAGTGGCAGACATTGTCCAGATGGCCCAGTAGATTCTCCTCGCTTGCCCTACCAACCTGGTGCTACCAACGCACATGCTTCCACAGAGTGGCAGACATTGTCCAGATGGCCCAGTAGATTCTCCTCGCTTGCCCTACCAACCTGGTGCTACCAACGCACATGCTTCCACAGAGTGGCAGACATTGTCCAGATGGCCCAGTAGATTCTCCTCGCTTGTCCTACCAACCTGGTGCTACCAACGCACATGCTTCCACAGAGTGGCAGACATTGTCCAGATGGCCCAGTAGATTCTCCTCGCTTGCCCTACCAACCTGGTGCTACCAACGCACATGCTTCCACAGAGTGGCAGACATTGTCCAGATGGCCCAGTAGATTCTCCTCGCTTGCCCTACCAACCTGGTGCTACCAACGCACACGCTTCCACAGAGTGGCAGACATTGTCCAGATGGCCCAGTAGATTCTCCTCGCTTGCCCTACCAACCTGGTGCTACCAACGCACATGCTTCCACAGAGTGGCAGACATTGTCCAGATGGCCCAGTAGATTCTCCTCGCTTGCCCTACCAACCTGGTGCTACCAACGCACATGCTTCCACAGAGTGGCAGACATTGTCCAGATGGCCCAGTAGATTCTCCTCGCTTGTCCTACCAACCTGGTGCTACCAACGCACATGCTTCCACAGAGTGGCAGACATTGTCCAGATGGCCCAGTAGATTCTCCTCGCTTGCCCTACCAACCTGGTGCTACCAACGCACATGCTTCCACAGAGTGGCAGACATTGTCCAGATGGCCCAGTAGATTCTCCTCGCTTGTCCTACCAACCTGGTGCTACCAACGCACATGCTTCCACAGAGTGGCAGACATTGTCCAGATGGCCCAGTAGATTCTCCTCGCTTGCCCTACCAACCTGGTGCTACCAACGCACATGCTTCCACAGAGTGGCAGACATTGTCCAGATGGCCCAGTAGATTCTCCTCGCTTGTCCTACCAACCTGGTGCTACCAACGCACATGCTTCCACAGAGTGGCAGACATTGTCCAGATGGCCCAGTAGATTCTCCTCGCTTGCCCTACCAACCTGGTGCTACCAACGCACATGCTTCCACAGAGTGGCAGACATTGTCCAGATGGCCCAGTAGATTCTCCTCGCTTGCCCTACCAACCTGGTGCTACCAACGCACATGCTTCCACAGAGTGGCAGACATTGTCCAGATGGCCCAGTAGATTCTCCTCGCTTGTCCTACCAACCTGGTGCTACCAACGTACATGCTTCCGAAAACGTACCTCCTCACAAAAACTCCAGAATGTACTCGGCTTTTCTGTTGGTGTCAGAAATATTGTTCTGTCGCATGTAGGCAAACAACAAAGGCAGACTCTTTTTCTCCATTTTCGTTCTCTCTCTCGTTTTGCTGGGGTTCTTGTTTCTCGTTTTGCTGGGGTTTAGAGTGAACGTGGAGCCGCGTCTACGATGGGCGGCGGATGCCGATCGGACGACAGCCGCACCGCGCGTCAGTACGGTAGCGCGAATTGCGCGCGGCGCTCGTTTGTTACCTCGCAGGTGCGTGCCATTGGCAGGATGCGCGAAGATAATTGCGACTACAAGAGTTTCCGCTGCTCTCTCACTCTCTTCAATTCTCCCGATGAACGACAAACGATCGACAGAATGGGGGCATTGTTGCGAACACTGGTGATCCTTCCGTCTTCGGTAACGCTGAGCAAGTGTGCGGGCACGGTGATGTTTCCCCCCAGGCGCACGATGCTTCCTCCCAGCGGGCGCTGCTCCTCCAGCTCTATTTCTTCCATTCCCTCCTCGTCCAGCTGGAAACCACGCGACTGTCAAAGTGCCGCGCTAACGGAAAGTATCGCTCGACGCACTCTTTGTTGGCGGCGCATTCGACGGCGAGACGACGCGTCTCGAGGAGGGGGGACGCGGCTCGAGTCGGCGCCGTTCGGCGAGCAGCCGTTCGAGGGGCGCGCGCGGCGGACCGCTTTTCGTTTGCAGCCGCAGCCTCAACGGATCAGTTCGCACAGGGTGCGCAGCAGCCCGCCGCGAAGCTCGCTCCTCCCCCAGCGCAGCCGCCTTCGCCCTTCTCTCTTCCTTCCCCTTCTGCGCGCCAGTGAAGCAACAGTTAGACTGGCCCCTTCCCTCCCCACTAGCGAATAGCCGACTTACGTCGTCGACGGCGGCGGCAGCATAAGGCGAGCCCGGCGAGAAAGCACAGGAGAAGCGCGCCACTCCTGCGTCTACAACGACTTGTCTCGACGGCTGCGATTCGGCGCACCACGCTCTATCAATGCGTCACTTTGCTCTCCTTATTTCTGTCAGCTGTTGCAGAAGTGTTAGGCGCATTATTTTGTAGCAGCGAAGCTTTGAGATAGTGCAGCTGTCTCGGAGAACTTGCCAATTCGATCGGCCGACGCTGAGAAGTTTTGGAGAAGAAGGAGACGTTGTAGAAGTCGAGTTGTAGGCAAAAGTTGTACGAATTCTTTGTGTTTTTGAATAATTTCCTCCTTCGCACACTCCACACAAACTATGATGCGGGCGAAGGGTACTTCATTATTCTCAAAGGGGTCAGCGCGCGAGCGAGCCAACGCGCTGATAGATGAAAGACAGCCGCCCGTCGACCGGCCTTCTCCCTCCCTCCCTGCCTCCCGGTGTCTCACGTCACTCTAACTCTGAGTTCTTCGTTGCTGACTTTATCACCGCTACTGATTCGGCCGATATTCTATCTACTAAGTTTCTCTTGTTAGGGGCCGACCTTCCGGGCGGCCAAATAAATCTGGAGATGCTGCAAATGGTAATCAAGTTGTTGTCCGGGACAACGATCGGCGAGATTGTCGAGGCCCATCTGAGGAACATGGCGCGCCCTCCCCTGTTCCTCAAGAAACAGTATGGCAGAATCTCGTTCCGATCACCCATTTCCTCCTTCTGGAAGGCGCTCGAACTTCACCCCAAAGTCACTAAACGACACCTCTAGGGGGGGGGGGGGGGGGGGGGGTACTATTGGAGGGGGTGCTAATTCGAGGGGGGCTTATTTGAGTATTTACGGTAGGTTACTACAAGATATGTATAGTATAGTTACTATACACAAACAAATTGGATACGTTGTGGATTGACACAAACCAGACGAGCGAATAGGCAAACGGCACTGAAGAACTTTGCATTGCCCTTTCGTATCGAACTCTGGTTTCGTATGAGAACTAGGTTACTACAAGATGTATAGTATAGTCACTACACAATCCATTTTGAGCTTGCTCGTCGTATGATCTGCGTTTGTCAATTTGATTGATCCGCGAATAATCACTGCAAGCGGCATCACGCGTGCGTACGAGAGAGAGAGAGAGAAAGGAGGCAAGCACGCGCGATGCCGCTTGGCAAGCACAGCTCCGCCGCTGAACGCCAATACATAAACAGACTTCCTTGTTAGGGCCCCTCATTCGGCCAGATTCGTTGTGTGAGTTGAGTTAGTTTGTGGCTCGCATTAGTTTGCGAGTTGAACAGCAGAATCTGTAAGAATGGCCCGCCTATACAACGGTCGACTCCGATTGGCCTACAGCGTCGACCACAGGCTCCGACCAGTGCCTCACCTGTCGGCACCCATCCCTAGTCAGTTTGACGAGGCACAAATACGAAGCCGTGGTTTAGACTACATGATAGAGGTGACGTCACGGCTGCCATCGAAAGCGAGGCCACTACAGGGTGTAACAGAGTTTCGGGCCGACTTATTTCTTGAATAACTCCTGCTAGGCGACGAATTTTTTAGTGCGGTCTTTTGCATAATGTAGGCAACACTCTAGGAAATTTTATGGGCTACAAGACGAATCTTCAACGTACAGTACGATAGCGGCGTAAGCGATTAAAATTTCGGGCTTGTTTCTCAAGGCCCACCTGGCGTCTTTTGAGTCCCGTCTCCTCTCCAACAAACTGTAGGTAAGCGAGAGCGATAAACTTGAAGACAGTATAGCCAAACGTGTTTGCAACTCTGACGCCAATTTTCGGCATCCTGCGCCAAACTGTGCTCTATTGCGGGCTTAACGCAAAATTTGGCAATTTCTCAACACCTTTCCTTTTCAATCAGCAGAATTGTGTGTTTAAAGCCGGCAATTGTGCACAGCAGCTTCCAAGATCCTGAAAATTGGTGTCAGAGTTGCAAACACATTTCTCTTCAAGTTTCGTCGTTCTCGCTTACCTACAGTTTGTTGGAGAGGAGACGGGACTCAAAAGACGATAGGTGGGCCTTGAGAAACAAGCCCGAAATTTTAATCGCTTACGCCGCTAGCGTACTCTACGTTGAAGATTCGTTATGTAGCCCATAAAATTTCCTAGAGTGTTGCCTACATTATGCAAAAGACCGCACTAAAATACTCGTAGTCTTGTAAGAGTTATTCAAGAAACAAATCGGCCCGAAACTCTGTTACACCCTGTACTTCTCATTGTTTTGCGACGTACCCACTGAGCCTGCTCCGAATTCAGTGCTCGAATACTACCTTCTGCGCATCTGTTTCTGCTAAGTGTGACGCTGTTTGCCGTGGCCGCCTTGCGTCAGGCCTGCAAATCGGTGACGACTAGCGAGAAGTGATGTGAGTTTTGTGACATGTGTGTGCGACGCTCTTATTTCGCCTGTACTGCTACTCTCCTATATATGTACGCCGGCCAGTTTGAAACAAGCTTAGAGTAAAAACGGGGTACCCGATGGTGATTGATTGGCATTGCACAGTGTTTTGTGCATTTGAGGAGTATATTCCATAGTGTGTCGTTATAGAAAGTTGAGCAGTTCTTCGGGGAGTTTCGCCGCAGTTACTCGAGTTTCTAGAGAAAGTTTGTTCATATTTGGGCAATCGATGCCTGTAAGGCGCATTGGTGGGTACTGATCCATAAATGGATCAGGAATGTTCGCCGTAGGTTCACTTTGGAATGAAGAGGGTCTAAATGGGACGACGCCCTTTTCTTTTGGGTCACAAATGCGGACGTGTACGGCACTGTTGCTGTAGATTGCAGAACCGCACAGTAATCGCAATAGCCACATTCCGTTTTAGATCGAATAGGTGGCAAAACAACCGTTGCTCGACACATCCATGGAAAAACCTTGCTAAATACACGCCATTTAAAAATGTCGAAATGTGTCATATTAGACAAAACCTAAAAAATATCATTAATTTCTTGAATTCCAAAATCTGAAACTACTTGCTAAATTTTTGGCAGGCTATTTTCGATACATCCCTGCAAAGAAATTTTGAAATTTAAGCTGTTTTAAAATTGTCGAAATTCAGGAATTTTGACAATACTCTTGAAAATATCCCTAATATCTTGAATGCTAAAATCTGAAACTGGTTCCTAATTACTTCACATACTACAGACGATACACTCACACAAAGACATTTTGAAGTTTAAGCCATTTGAAATTGTTGAAATTTGGCAATTTTGGCAAAAACCTTGAAAAAAAACCCTTAAATTTGTTAATTATAAAATCAAAAACTATTTGCTAAATACTTGGCAGACTATGCTCGATACATCCGTGCAAACAAGGGAAACGTGCAGGAGAGCCTGCAGTGAAGCACTCCGACCAGAACGTGAGAAAGCAGACCGCCACTCACGTATCATGAGAAATAAGGCCGATTTCCGCCCAAAGATTCCCCACAAAATCCGCCGGCGCGCGAGTTTCAGAGTACGCGTATTCCCTCCACCTACAAGGACCGGCCGGCGCGCAGCAGAACTCCACCGAAATCCTGTAGACCAGGCCGAATTGAGTCCAAAATGCGCCATTTCGCTTCGATTCAATCAGTAGCCGGCAGCTAAGATTCAGGGCTGCGCCAATCGCAGACTCGCCTTGCCATTTTGGACGGGAAGAATTGACAATTTATGCGCAAATGCTCACTTTACCACGCCGTCTTTTCGCACTGCATTTCCTTCAATTGTGAAGTTTGAATGCGCGCGCAAATTTAAGTTACAACATTGTTTGAGGAGAGTACGGTAAAAGTTGCATTCAAATTTGAATGTCGGCATTAGGAAAGTGGCTGTTTGAAGGCAAAATCGACACAAAATGGAGAAACCAATAGCAAATTCGCGTTCCTCGTCACGAAATACCCTAGAATGGACATTACAAACGTTCAATCACCTCACTTTCAGTTTCGTCGACGTAGGGCTTCGGTAGGTCGAAAATCGGCAAAAACTCGCGAATCTTGATCCGAAACGCCAAAATAACGCCAGATTCGGCATCAGCGACCTCGAAAGCACCGCAGTCAACTCCAACATTGATTTTGTCCTTGGGGGTGGAAATTCGAATTTTGGACGCGGCCGGGGTACGGTAGCCGAAAAAATATTTTTGAAAATCGATTCCGGATCAGTTTTCAACGGGGAATCGCGTGGTGCAGTCCATTTGGCCACAAATCGTCGCAATCGAGCCCTAAAACGGCCGAAAATCAAAAATCGGCATTTTTGACCCCCGACGGAGCCCTTTTGGTACCGCAGAACTCAAGATTTCAGCGGCGGATTTCAGAGATTTTGGTCTTAAACGAAAGAGAACATGATAATCTTGCCGATTGGAGATAACTAGCCCGATCCAACAACTCCCTGATTTACTAGGATTTTTGAAAGGCAAATTTTTGTCAAAAAACCACTTTCGGCTACCGTAACCCGAGAACGCGTCGGCCGATTGGCTCGGGATTTTTTTTCCCCTGTTCGTCTCGTCGAGGGCTATAACATATCCAAAGGGCGTCAAAATCGACCAATTATTCCAGAAATTCCAGCTGGGTGAACACCTCTCCCGTAAGTAAATTTTCAAATTTTTGAATTTTTCTCAAAATTTTTCCACCACGCGAAAAAAACGAAGGTCCGAGCACCCCTACTATCCCTCGAGAGCTATCGATTAAAAAAAAACCCGTCCAAATCGGATGAACCACGCGCGAGAAATCTTGGGGCAAAAATTTTGATCGGGAGCAGCTCCACTATAGCACTCCGCCCCTTTTGGGGTCGGAGTGCTAAAAAGTTTTGAAATTTATGCTGTTTGAAATTGTCGAAATTTAGGAATTTTGACAATACCCTTGAAAATATCCCTAATTTCGTTAATTATAAGATCTGAAACTATTTGCTAAATACTTGGCAGACAATGCCCGACACAACCATGCAAATACATTTTGATATTTAAGCCGTTTGAAGTTGTCGAAATTTGGGCATTTTAACAATACCCTTGAAAATATCCCTAATTTCGTTATTTATAAAATCAGAAACTATTTGCTAAATACTTGACATACTATGCCCAATACATCAACGCAAAGATATTGTTAAATTTATGCCGTTTAAAATTGTCGAAATTTGGGAATGTTTAAAAAACCCTTGAAAATATCCCTAATTCCGTTAATTATTAAATTTGAAACTATTTGCTAAATACTTAGCGGACTATGCTCGATACATCCGTGCAAAGAAATGTTGCAATTTAAGCAGTTTGAAATTGTCGAAATTTGGGAATTTTGGCTAATTCCTTGAAAATATTCCAAATTTCGTTAATTATAATCTCTGAAACTATTTGCTAAATACTTGGCGGACTATGCTCGATACATACGTGCAAAGAAATTTTGAAATATATGCTGTTTGAAATTGTCGAAATTTGGGAATTTTGACAAAACCCTTGAAAATATCCCTAATTTCGTGAATTCTAAAATCCGAAACTATGCCACAAATTCATCGCGTCTTATGCCCTTTCCATTTCAGCAAAAACTTGGCCGATACGACTTGTAAATAAAAGTGTCATTTTTGACATTTTCGTACTTTAATTGTAAATATCTCGAAATAGCGAAATTAGCAACAGAAACGGACATCGACACGTTACTCAGCGCATTCGACTCCATTGGGTGGCACTAACCGTCACGTCTAGTTTTGTGACACACACAGACACACAGACAGAAACACACACACACGAACAGACAATAGCGTCCGTATATATACTCGCCGCCCTGGGGGGCGGCGAAAAAAATTGATACGTGCGTGTTCGATTTGCAAAAATGTGGAACTATCCGACGTTTTCTATGATTTGCATGGAGTTTGAACGTAAAACTCGCAAAAGATGATGGAACTCCTTCACCGAATAATTTTGTGAGAAATTCGCAAAAATGTAGTTGCAGTAGCAGAATGTCCAATTATATAGTTTTAGGGTGTGGTCTGTTCTATGTTCCAACCGTCGTATTTTTTAGAAGTTTGTAAATAAATCCTGTAAAAACTAAAAATTAGAATAAAAGAAACAGTTTGAAACAGTTTTGTCATATTTTAAGACGTGGGTAGTGCAAAAAAACTTAGAAAACAACGAATAAAGTGATGGAACACAAACAAAATGGTAATATCATGGACAAAATTGTAAATAGAATAAAACGACATTCCCAAATTCGAATTTCAAATTTTACAAATTTATTGTTGAAGATAAAAGTTGGTTAAAAATTAATAAGAATATAGTAAAGTGGTGTTCCTCGTATGCGTGGCACTTTGCGGTTACGATGCAATCGGTAAGCGAGGAATACGGCGGGCCTATGTAAGTGCTTGCTTTCTTTCCGAGGACAAATATCAGCCAGCAAGTAATGCAACAACCACTACTGCACACCATCACCGCTACATTTGCATACCATCCCCAGGATATCTAGAACGGCGTAGTCGAGCAGTGAGGCAAGACAACCGATCTTCAGCTGTTGTAGAGTGTTGCAGTTTGTCAAGATCAATTCGCTATGTGGACCCAGTGCAGCTTTCTGCAGGCAGACAAGTTCGTCCTCAGTGCAGCGGTCCCCTCTAACCCTGACGACAGTTCCAGGGCTTCACTGTTCTCCTGGCTCTCGTCAAAATACTGTAGGTGTTAACTATGAGGTGACCGCCCGAGCGTGACGCGCTGCCCCTCCAGAGGGCGAGCGATGCTTGCTGAGGCTCATGGAAACTCGCTCACTGCCGAGAACGCCCATGGCGTCGGCCGGCTGCCATCACTTCCAGTGCGAAGTTCAGGTGGCACGCGAAGGCGCGCGCCGACTTGATCGTCCGACTTGAAGTCCATGATCGTCCGTCACAGCCGGCCGTCCATGATGAGGGGTAGCCGACCGACGGCGGAGCTCGGATGGTGGCTGGTGGGACAACGTTGGGCGGTACGGCGAACGGCTGGTCGAAGACCACCTGCAGCCCATTGGTCCTGTCTTCCATGAAGCACGACCGCCTCATCATCTCGTCGACGTGGGCTGGCTCGTCCCAGTGGATCAAGTTGCCCACGGGGTACGGTTTGCTTTGGTGATGGTATCCCTGATGCCCCCAGGACCTCCCACGACCAGGCAGTAGCAGGTCCTGTCCTCGAAGTCTTGAAGATGGTTTCGTATTGGTCGACGGCTGTCTCCCGGTGGACGGACCAGGGGTCCAAGTCAAAAGATCCAGCAGAGCCATTAGGCTCCTGCTGGTGGCCCTGGTTTTCACGAAGACGATGGTCTTCTGGGCGAAACCTCCCGTGAGGTTCTTGACGCTGAGAAACTTCTCGCCAGGATTGGACGTGTCAGGGCTAAAGCGATGCTACCAGCGATTAACACATACATCAGCACACACATTAACGCAGCACGCTGCACATTCATCCAAAAAGTCAACCACAGTGAGTCCGCACCTGAGTGGAGTCGCTCTGTTGGCCGGCGTATCGGTTTTCATCTTGTGCTGCGGTCTGGTCGTCTCTGGGGTTCTGTTCTACCGTCGAAAGGGATTCTGGTTTCCCGGAGTGTTCGTGCTTCAAAGCGCAATGCCAGCGAATAACAATGAGGACGGCGTCAGCCTGTTGGCCGCTAACGCTCAGGAAGAGTGATTAGCTTCGACGCATACCCACGACAGACACATCTGATCACGTTGGCGTATGGTACTGTACGTACACTGCATATGACGTGTTATGTCTTCACGATTGGTACTGTACTTTCTACTAATGCTATTCGAACACTGATCAACTGTACACACGTGGCAGCTACAATGCTCACCTTTCGGCTAAGCCTCTGCAGCTCAAGGTCCTTCCGACTTGGGATGGTGCTCACTCACAAACCACTCTGTCTTAAGAAAACAACTCCACTTTCTTAAAACAGCTTGTTAGACACACAGTTTGTTGGCAAAGCGAGCTAAGCACATATTTACATACGTGTATGTACAGTACCACGAACCGTAGTTTCTTGTCCTTGTTCAACAAAATTTGCAAAAACCGCCCGATGTGACACTCCCAGCCGACAACGCCGCGCTGCTCCTTTTCTACCGGACCCAGTCGAGTAGCCGCCGACGATTCTGAACGCAAAGTAATTTTATGCAACCAGATAAACACGTTCAATTTGCACCGTAAATTGTACGTATGTACCGGGTGTTTCAAAAGTCCAGCCCCCACCCCCCCCCCCCCTCCACAGCAAGCTGTAGGAAACTTAGAAGGATGAAACTTGGAGGTATGCTAGCCCAATGTGGTGGCACATCTGACGCTCACCTTACCGACTTGAAGTGCAAGGGGCCCTACTTGGAGGGCAAGGGGCCCTGGTAGAGGTGCAAGGGGCCCTAACTTCGCGTTCACCTAAATGAAATGCATACGAGTTCGCTCATGTGTACTGCATTTGAAAAGCAAACATTCCCTGATAGTCATGGCGCCTGCAAATGGATTCGCCGCGTCTTCGCATGCGTCCACTGCAGCTGCAGCGCAAGCAATCGCACCCATTAGTGTGCGGCGTTGTTATTCGCAATTGTTACGTAGCCGCGGTAAGTGCTCACACTGTCGCTTAATACTACCAAAATGGCGACGTTTGGAGTCGCGAGGTTCATTCTAAGCCAGAAGGGTGGAAAGTGCATAATTTGGCCTTTGAAAACTGACGTCACCCACTGCTACCAGTTCTCGAAGAAAGATGGGAAATCGATCGAGCGGTGGGAGTGCAAGCAGTGCAAATATCTCAAGAAGAGACACACAAATGCCGGTCATGGCTCAGTCCCATTCATCAAAGTGCAAAACGGTAGGCGCTGTTTGTCATTGCGAGTGCGACATCAGATTGTCTTCTTTGTATGGACGCATTCTTTTGCAGACACTATCCTCACTGACCCTGAGAACCCGGCCAATCCTCATTTCTGTGAGCTTCTCCTGACCGCCAGAGTTGAGGCCACTGAAGTCCAGAGAGAGAACTATCAGTCGCAGCGGAAGACGGGCAAAAGGCCGCGGGACACGGCGAATGCCATGTTGGAAGAGGTACACAACAGATTCGCCACCGACGGCCAAAAGAGAGACGACGTCGAGCTTCAACTGCCCCCGTTCAAGCGCATGCGCCGCTCTCTCACGAGAAACTACCGACTACAGTATCCCAGCGTCGACCCCGATCGTCCCGCCTCCATCCCACTATCATTGCTGCAGACTGCAGCTGGCTCCTCATCTGAAGACCCCACAGATCCCAGACACGGCGAAGTCTACCTGCGCATTCGGGAAGTTCACCCAACTTTCTTCGTGTTCCTCTCCAACCTGGAGCTGGAAGCGCTCCACAGCAGTTCCACATCAGTGGGTGCGCAGACTGATCGCATTGTGCCTCCTGCCGGCCGGCCTGGGTGAGTGTGCATGTCACTCTGGTTTAGACTGCACACAGTTACTTCATATAAAGCATATAAAAGTAAGAGTATCAAACGATTTAGTGCGATTTTGTGACATTTTCCATTTAGTGAGATGGGCGTGGACCTCTATCTTGAGCGAGCTGCCCTTCACCATGGATCCAGTGGTGGACGCAGCGCTGCAGGACTTCGCCATCTACTTTGCAAACGAATGGCTGTCATCCGAGGAGAAGATCTGGCTCTGGAACCACTTCTACAACTCTGGCGCGAGAACGAACAACCCCATTGAGGGTTAGATTGTAATCCGTATACACAATCAATAGTAACGCAAAGCTGGCGTAAATGCATATGAAACGTTAATCGCGTGAACGACTTGAAGATAGAATGACGTCCATTCAACATTCATACATACAACTTGCATGATTTGCAGGGCACAACAACGGCCTCCACGTGGACATGGACCACCAAGAGCGCCCAGCCCTCGGCTTCTTCCTCAAGAAGCTGCAGCAGAAGCACGCGGCCACGGAGCAGCGACTGCGCCAGGGTGGCCAATAGAAACTTAAACTAGTTTCAGTTTCAGTTTCAGTTACAATCAGTTAACTGAAACTGAAACTGAATCGAAACTCGCGCGGATTCCATAACTGAAACTGAAACTGAAACTGAAACTCACAGTTTAGTTTCAGTTATTTGAATGTCACGTTTTGCCGAATTTCAGCAGATTTTCATAAAATTCAAGCCGAATTTTTCTGAATATGTAGGCGTTTCGCTCATATTTAGTTCCAAATATGCAAGGATGCCATCTCAAGTTTAGAAATCGCTTCTTTGCCCTCTTAATATCATCCCACAAGAATCATTTTGAGCAATTCATTATGACTTTCGGAACCTTCAATAACTGAAACCCAGTTTCAGTTACTGAATCGAAACTCGCGCGAATGCCATAACTGAAACTGAAACTGAAACTGAAACTAAGCCAGCACCATAATTTTAACTGAAACTGAAACTAAAATGAGTTTCTATTGGTCACCCTGGACTGCGCCAGCTCAAGGACAATCAGCCACCCAAAGAGCGCCAAGACGCTTACATCCTAAACGACGGCGAGATCGAGGAAAGGAAGCGCGCCTTCCACGCCGACTGGACGGCCGCTGTGGTGCTGCCCGACTGCGACGACGTGATGCGCGGCCACGTCGTCGCCTACCTCGACTACCAGCAGTACCGCCTTGGAGACACTTCCTCCAGATAGTCAGAGTTCTATACTGTTGCTATTCGCTATGGGTGCCTTTTGATATCAGTTCGAATGGTAGTTCTATCGAAGTTTGTTTGTCGCTCGTCTTTGCGAAGTCGATTGCATAATTTACAAACGCGTGCGTTTATATTTCTTCTGTAATTCAGTGATACACACTTTCGGTAGCCGACTTCGTAATGCCACTAGCATGTATAATCCCTTGTGTCGTGCTGCGCCCGCCTTTGATGCTGATGTTGTGTATGATAGAAGTGTTATGTACAGGTGCCCAGACTTGCACGTATGTTCGTCTAAAAGTCGCTTGTGCGGTACGATGCGCCCTTCCGGGTAGCCGACGATGTGCTGTGTTTTGCGCGTAAATCTCGTAATATTATTGTAGTATGCATAATCAACTGTATTGGAAACACACTACAGATGTACAACAGTTTTGTCGTGCCCCTTGTCCAACACTCAGGGCCCCTTGGCTCACATACCGGGCCCCTTGTCTCACCTCTCGGGCCCCTTGCACACGGGCCCCTTGCGCCTCGAGTCGGGCCCCTTGCCCTCTTAGTCGGGCCCCTTGCTCACCCGGGCCCCTTGCCTACTAGACCAGGGCCCCTTGGCGCACATTCCAAACTTCAGCATTGTGCGGGAATAGGAGCTAGAAACGCAAAATTAGTCGATTTCTCAACACCCGCTGGCTTGTAGCAGCCACAGAGAGTTCTGTGTTTCAGCTATTTTGATGTGACATGTACTACTGCCGTGAAGAGGGAAATGATGCTTTCGAATGCTGTTTGAACGAACATCATAGCTTGTTACATGCTCGATAACGAACGAAAAAAGAGTTGATTAGCCGGTCAATCTTGGGAAGCCGCCACTTCTCCTGCTGCTGGGAGACCTCCTCCACGAGGGCCAGCGTTCGTGACCAATTTTTTGTTTCAAGGTTGCCGCACGAATGGGTCTAGGGTGCTTAAATTTGGCGTCAGATGTGTCAACCCATTGGGCTAACATATCTCCAAGTTTCATCCTTCTAGCTTTCCTATAGGAAAGCTTTTCCTTTCCTGTATACAACTTGCTGCGGACGGGTGGGGGTGGGGGGGGCTGGACTTCCGAAACACCCGGTACACGTACATATGTAGCTATATACGTACAATGTACTGTACGGACGAATGCGGAACCCAATTAGCGGGAAAATCGAAAATAGAAATTATCAAAATACATACTCGAAATGGGTTAAGCAAGTTAGAACTCGAGGAAGTTAAAATAATGGTGTACACTACATATCTTTTGATATGTTGTAGCCCTGAATATGGGCTACCCAGCAAAAAAAGAATTGGATCGCTGCGAGGCTTATTTTGGCGCCATATTCTAAAAAAATCGCGATATTTGGCCCCAGGTCGACTTTGACTGGCTGATGTGCTAGCTCCAACCCCATATGTCCTCTATGGAACGAGCCAAGAAAGGGCGAAGCAGAATCATCTGGAATTCTTTTGGTCATGGGTCGAAAATTGCGAGTTTTGTTTGACAATACCCTTGAAAATGTCCCTAATTTCGTTAATTATAAAATCCAAAACTATTTGATAAATACTTGGCAGACTATGCTCGACACATCCGTGAAAAGATGTTTTGAAATTTAAGCTGTTTGAAATTGTCGAAATTTAGGAATTTTGACAAAAATCTTGAAAATATTCCTAATTTCGTTAATCATAAAATCTGAAACAATTTGATAAATACTTGGCAGACTGCTCGACACATCCGTGAAAAGAAATTTTGAAATTTAAGCAGTTTGAAATTGTCGAAATTTGGGGATTTTAACAAAATCCTTAAAAATATCCTAAATTTCGTTAATTATATTCGCTGAAACTATTTGCTAAATACTTGGCAGACTATGCTCGACACATCCGTGCAAAGAAGTTTTGAAATATAAGCTGTTTGAAATTGTCGAAATTTGGGAATTTTGACAAAACCCTTGAAAATATTCCTAATTTCGTGAATTCTAAAATCCAAAACTATGTCACAAATTCATCGCGTCTTATGCCCTTTCGATTTCAGCAAAAACTTTCTCGATACGAGTTGTAAATAAAAGTGTCATTTTTGACATTTTCGTATTTTAATTGTAAATATCTCGAAATAGCGAAATTAGCAACAGAAACGGACAACGGCGCGTTACTCAGCGCATTCGACTGCATCGGGTGGCACTAACCGTCATGTTTAGTTGTTCCGGACACACGGACACACACACACACACACACACACACAAACAGACATTAGCATCCGTATATATACTCGCCGCCCTGGGGGGCGGCGAAACAAGCTGTGTGTGTAAAAAGTTCAACCTATACTTTGCGTCTGTCAAATCTTGGTGAACAGTGCAGTGAACTTTGTACACATCGTTAGTCGCATCTGGAGAAAGTGTCTTGAGAATGTGTACCTTAATGCCAAGTGCAGCTATCCCCACGATACGGTTGTCTGTACAGCTGATCTGAAGCTCAGTGATATCGCCGCGTTCGCTATATGTTATCGGCATGATACGACGCCGTTTATCTGATGTTTCCTGCCTGTGTGAAAACGTCACATCCAACAAAAAAACTTGCCAAAAGTTTGGTGCGAGCGAATTCCTGTGTTCGGCGTACGCATTTCTGTTTCCGAGTGCACATTCATCAATAAACAGCTGTTCTGGCTATCAGACGAAAATGTCGATTTTGACATTTTTATAAATTTTAATTCTAAATATCTCGAAATTGGAATTTATTAAAACTGTAAAACTATGCCACAAATTCTTATTGGCATACGGTCTTACCATGTCTGCGTTCAAATTCGTCAAAAAACGACGTTCTATTTTTGTCGATTTATGAAATTTTGACATATAATCGCGTATTTTACCGAATTCTGCATTTGCAAAAATTTTATTTTGTGTTACAAATCATCCGTGGGCTATGTCCTTCCCATTTCTGAAGAAATTTTACCTCTAGCTCATCAGACGAAAAGGTCGATTTTCGACATATTCGTATTTTAATCGAAAATATCTCAAAATTGCAATTTATTAAAACTGCAAAACTATGTCACAAATTCTTATTGACATACGGCCTTACCATTTCTGCATTCACATTCGTCAATAAATGACGTTCTATTTTTGTCAATTTACGAAATTTTGACAAATAATCGCGTATTTCTACTAAATTCCACATTTGCAAAAAATTTCTTTTGTGTTACAAATTATCCGCGGTCTATGCTCTTTCCATTCCTGAAGAAATTTTGCCGCTAACGCATCAGGCAAAAAAGTCGATTTTCGGCATTTTCATATTTTAATTGTAAATAACTCGAAAATGCGAAATTAGCAACAGAAACGGACATCGGATCCGTACTCAGCGACCTCGACTCTACTTGACCACATGTGCCACATATCTTACTTTTGTGCGACGGACACACAGACACACAGACACACAGACACACACACAGACATTGTCATCCGTATATATACACCTCGCCGCGCTGAGGCGCGGCGAAAAAAGCGGAGTGGGTTTGAGCTATGTACTTGTACTGAGCTTGTAGCGAGGCCCTTTCCGATTTCGTGCAACCTCTCGACTCTCCTCACGACCATACTTATTGGAGTGGTCTTGCTACGCAACATTGGGGTCGGCCGGGTTTAATTCTTTATAACTAGCAAATGGTATGTTTACAACCAAAATTTAAAAAAAACCACGTCTGGAACTTTACACAAAACCATGGGTTTACTTCTGACCAACGTGTCCTACTACACTTCAAAATGAATTGTAGTATAGTATAGTATAGTATAGCCCTGCAGATTCTTATTGTAGTATAGTATAGTATAGTATGGCATCCTGGAAATGCATTGTAGTATAGTACTACAATTCTAATTGTAGTATAGAGGTACCAATAACGGCTAGAATTAGGGCCAATTGTTCTAAATCTTGTTCAGATATACAGGGTGGGCCAATTAAGTGTTCCCGATTCTATTTGGTTATAACTCAGCCGTTTAACAACGAATCCTTCTGAAATTTTAACACAACATGGACACACCTTTAGAATTTTTTCTGACCAAATTTTGGCGAAATCAATCGCTTCGTACGTTAATTACGCGCGTTTTCGTGACCGCCTCGATTTCTACGTGCGACAGCTGGTTTCTTGGCCCATTTCGACCGTGATTTTGCCCAAACTGTCTGCGATACGAAGTTCAAGATCTTGAATGTCCATTGGCTACGCTCCGTACACATTGGTACACACAAAGTCCCACAGAAGTGCGTGAGGTGTGGCGAGCGCATCGGCCAGTGCATGTTGGGCTATCCTTGTCCATTCAAAACGCGTTGCGCATTTCACCTTTTCAGCGACAGCAAATGACATTTTACGATTTCTGGGTTATCATTTGATAAAAACTAAGCGTTCAAATGTGCTCTGAGTTTTCATAGCAGACTTGTTCGTGTTTGTCCTGCGAAACGGGCTGTCAAGGGACAAGACCATTGAAACTTGACCATTTTCACAAAAATGGCCGCAGTTGGTGATTTACTGCGCAGATTGTTACAATTTTTGGTCAGAAAAAATTCTAAAGGTGTGTCTATGTTGTGTCAAAGTTTGAGAAAGATTCGTTTTGAAACGACTGAGTTATAACCAAATAGAATCGGGAACACTTAATTGGCCCACCCTGTATTTGATAGGAGACACAGTGAAGCTGTATTACCATCATTCGCGACATGTGATGAGTCGACTAGCAGCCTCTAGACATCAAATTGGTTATATATGAAACATAAACTCCGAAATTTTTGAAGAATTTACTGCTTTCCTCTATACTACAATTAATTGTAGTATATACTACAATTAATTGTAGTATAGGCCGAATTGTAGTATAGTATAGTATAATACTACAATTCCGGTCTGAATTTTAGTATAGTATAGTATGCTATACTATACTATACTATACTATTATACTACAATTCATTATAGTATAGTAGGACACGTTGCTTCTGACTTCCATTCGATTTCGCTTGCAGTGAGCTCTTCAACGCTGTCAAGACTGTCGCTCTGCGTTGCACGAGTACCAAAATATAGCAAAGTCAAAATCTCCTGTTTTCGACGCAATCTTGATACTGTAGTCCGTTGCACGCAACTTCAAAACTTTTCATTGTCATATTCACACTCGGAAGCTTGAGCGCTACTCTTAGAATAATTTCGATGAGTTTGAAAGTGGTTTCTAATATTCGACGCGAAACTTTGGTTCACTGTAGCGCGCGGAATTTGAATCTTTGAGACTCTTCATTGTTAGATTTGTGCTCGGCCGCTCCAGCGCTTCAATTTGATGTGTGACTTGACTACGTTTGGTCAAATTTTTAGTTTTCGACGCGAAACTTTAGGTTACTGTGGCAGACGCAGTTCAAAATATTTTCGAATTGTCACTCTAGAATCGACATCTCCTTACGGTAAGCTCTTGAATGACGTCGAGCACGTCACTCTGCGACTCACGAGTGCCGAGATATGACCATGTTGAAATCGATTTTAGGGATTTTAGTTGACCATGATTTTAGGGTGTGGTCTGTTCTATGTTCCAACCGTCGTATTTTTTAGAAGTTTGTAAATAAATCCTGTAAAAACTAAAAATTAGAATAAAAGAAACAGTTTGAAACAGTTTTGTCATATTTTAAGACGTGGGTAGTGCAAAAAAACTTAGAAAACAACGAATAAAGTGATGGAACACAAACAAAATGGTAATATCATGGACAAAATTGTAAATAGAATAAAACGACATTCCCAAATTCGAATTTCAAATTTTACAAATTTATTGTTGAAGATAAAAGTTGGTTAAAAATTAATAAGAATATAGTAAAGTGGTGTTCCTCGTATGCGTGGCACTTTGCGGTTACGATGCAATCGGTAAGCGAGGAATACGGCGGGCCTATGTAAGTGCTTGCTTTCTTTCCGAGGACAAATATCAGCCAGCAAGTAATGCAACAACCACTACTGCACACCATCACCGCTACATTTGCATACCATCCCCAGGATATCTAGAACGGCGTAGTCGAGCAGTGAGGCAAGACAACCGATCTTCAGCTGTTGTAGAGTGTTGCAGTTTGTCAAGATCAATTCGCTATGTGGACCCAGTGCAGCTTTCTGCAGGCAGACAAGTTCGTCCTCAGTGCAGCGGTCCCCTCTAACCCTGACGACAGTTCCAGGGCTTCACTGTTCTCCTGGCTCTCGTCAAAATACTGTAGGTGTTAACTATGAGGTGACCGCCCGAGCGTGACGCGCTGCCCCTCCAGAGGGCGAGCGATGCTTGCTGAGGCTCATGGAAACTCGCTCACTGCCGAGAACGCCCATGGCGTCGGCCGGCTGCCATCACTTCCAGTGCGAAGTTCAGGTGGCACGCGAAGGCGCGCGCCGACTTGATCGTCCGACTTGAAGTCCATGATCGTCCGTCACAGCCGGCCGTCCATGATGAGGGGTAGCCGACCGACGGCGGAGCTCGGATGGTGGCTGGTGGGACAACGTTGGGCGGTACGGCGAACGGCTGGTCGAAGACCACCTGCAGCCCATTGGTCCTGTCTTCCATGAAGCACGACCGCCTCATCATCTCGTCGACGTGGGCTGGCTCGTCCCAGTGGATCAAGTTGCCCACGGGGTACGGTTTGCTTTGGTGATGGTATCCCTGATGCCCCCAGGACCTCCCACGACCAGGCAGTAGCAGGTCCTGTCCTCGAAGTCTTGAAGATGGTTTCGTATTGGTCGACGGCTGTCTCCCGGTGGACGGACCAGGGGTCCAAGTCAAAAGATCCAGCAGAGCCATTAGGCTCCTGCTGGTGGCCCTGGTTTTCACGAAGACGATGGTCTTCTGGGCGAAACCTCCCGTGAGGTTCTTGACGCTGAGAAACTTCTCGCCAGGATTGGACGTGTCAGGGCTAAAGCGATGCTACCAGCGATTAACACATACATCAGCACACACATTAACGCAGCACGCTGCACATTCATCCAAAAAGTCAACCACAGTGAGTCCGCACCTGAGTGGAGTCGCTCTGTTGGCCGGCGTATCGGTTTTCATCTTGTGCTGCGGTCTGGTCGTCTCTGGGGTTCTGTTCTACCGTCGAAAGGGATTCTGGTTTCCCGGAGTGTTCGTGCTTCAAAGCGCAATGCCAGCGAATAACAATGAGGACGGCGTCAGCCTGTTGGCCGCTAACGCTCAGGAAGAGTGATTAGCTTCGACGCATACCCACGACAGACACATCTGATCACGTTGGCGTATGGTACTGTACGTACACTGCATATGACGTGTTATGTCTTCACGATTGGTACTGTACTTTCTACTAATGCTATTCGAACACTGATCAACTGTACACACGTGGCAGCTACAATGCTCACCTTTCGGCTAAGCCTCTGCAGCTCAAGGTCCTTCCGACTTGGGATGGTGCTCACTCACAAACCACTCTGTCTTAAGAAAACAACTCCACTTTCTTAAAACAGCTTGTTAGACACACAGTTTGTTGGCAAAGCGAGCTAAGCACATATTTACATACGTGTATGTACAGTACCACGAACCGTAGTTTCTTGTCCTTGTTCAACAAAATTTGCAAAAACCGCCCGATGTGACACTCCCAGCCGACAACGCCGCGCTGCTCCTTTTCTACCGGACCCAGTCGAGTAGCCGCCGACGATTCTGAACGCAAAGTAATTTTATGCAACCAGATAAACACGTTCAATTTGCACCGTAAATTGTACGTATGTACCGGGTGTTTCCAAAGTCCAGCCCCCACCCCCTCCCCCCTCCCCCGCAAGCTGTAGGAAACTTAGAAGGATGAAACTTGGAGGTATGCTAGCCCAATGTGGTGGCACATCTGACGCTCACCTTACCGACTTGAAGTGCAAGGGGCCCTACTTGGAGGGCAAGGGGCCCTGGTAGAGGTGCAAGGGGCCCTAACTTCGCGTTCACCTAAATGAAATGCATACGAGTTCGCTCATGTGTACTGCATTTGAAAAGCAAACATTCCCTAATAGTCATGGCGCCTGCAAATGGATTCGCCGCGTCTTCGCATGCGTCCACTGCAGCTGCAGCGCAAGCAATCGCACCCATTAGTGTGCGGCGTTGTTATTCGCAATTGTTACGTAGCCGCGGTAAGTGCTCACCCTGTCGCTTAATACTACCAAAATGGCGACGTTTGGAGTCGCGAGGTTTATTCTAAGCCAGAAGGGTGGAAAGTGCATAATTTGGCCTTTGAAAACTGACGTCACCCACTGCTACCAGTTCTCGAAGAAAGATGGGAAATCGATCGAGCGGTGGGAGTGCAAGCAGTGCAAATATCTCAAGAAGAGACACACAAATGCCGGCCATGGCTCAGTCCCATTCATCAAAGTGAAAACGGTAAGCGCTGTTTGTCATTGCGAGTGCGACATCAGATTGTCTTCTTTGTATGGACGCATTCTTTTGCAGACGCTATCCTCACTGACCCTGAGAACCCGGCCAATCCTCATTTCTGTGAGCTTCTCCTGACCGCCAGAGTTGAGGCCACTGAAGTCCAGAGAGAGAACTATCAGTCGCAGCGGAAGACGGGCAAAAGGCCGCGGGACACGGCGAATGCCATGTTGGAAGAGGTACACAACAGATTCGCCACCGACGGCCAAAAGAGAGACGACGTCGAGCTTCAACTGCCCCCGTTCAAGCGCATGCGCCGCTCTCTCACGAGAAACTACCGACTACAGTATCCCAGCGTCGACCCCGATCGTCCCGCCTCCATCCCACTATCATTGCTGCAGACTGCAGCTGGCTCCTCATCTGAAGACCCCACAGATCCCAGACACGGCGAAGTCTACCTGCGCATTCGGGAAGTTCACCCAACTTTCTTCGTGTTCCTCTCCAACCTGGAGCTGGAAGCGCTCCACAGCAGTTCTCAGGGGCACGCGGATGGAACTTTCAAGTTCCGCCCGTCTGGACTGGACTGCAGGGAGCTCTACTGTTTGGTGGTGAAGTTTCGCGGGGAGTACCGGCCAGTGGTTCACGCTCTGCTGCAAAGCAAATCTCGCGACAGCTACGTGCGCTTCTTCACTTATCTACGAGCGCAGCTACTGGAGAGCTACAACGACATTGGAGCCATGAATGGGGCCACGTACATTTTCGACTTCGAAGCAGCGGCAATCTCTGCATTCAAGCAGGTTGGTGTTATACAGTTGTATGCTTGCTATTGCAAGTCTAGTCTATGTTGGCTTGTCTCAATCTCACTTCAGGTGTTCCCAGAGGTGACTGTCCTCGGCTGCGCCTTCCACTACGCTCAGTGCATTCTGCGAAATCTCCAGAGCAGACGACCGCTATTTGCGGTGTATCAGCAGAGTCAAGACGGGCCTTACAATCAGGCACCCTTCGCCTGTGTGCGCCTGTGGGTGCGCAGACTGATCGCATTGTGCCTCCTGCCGGCCGGCCTGGGTGAGTGTGCATCTTACTCTGGTTTAGACTGCACACAGTTACTTCAAATAAAGCATGTAAAAGTAAGAGTATCAAACGATTTAGTGCGATTTGGTGACATTTTTCATTTAGTGAGATGGGCGTGGACCTCTATCTTGAGCGAGCTGCCCTTCACCATGGATCCAGTGGTGGACGCAGCGCTGCAGGACTTCGCCATCTACTTTGCAAACGAATGGCTGTCATCCGAGGAGAAGATCTGGCTCTGGAACCACTTCTACAACTCTGGCGCGAGAACGAACAACCCCATTGAGGGTTAGATTGTAATCCGTATACACAATCGATAGTAACGCAAAGCTGGCGTAAATGCATATGAAACGTTAATCGCGTGAACGACTTGAAGATAGAATGACGTCCATTCAACATTCATACAACTTGCATGATTTGCAGGGCACAACAACGGCCTCCACGTGGACATGGACCACCAAGAGCGCCCAGCCCTCGGCTTCTTCCTCAAGAAGCTGCAGCAGAAGCACGCGGCCACGGAGCAGCGACTGCGCCAGCTCAAGGACAATCAGCCACCCAAAGAGCGCCAAGACGCCTACATCCTAAACGACGGCGAGATCGAGGAAAGGAAGCGCGCCTTCCACGCCGACTGGACGGCCGCTGTGGTGCTGCCCGACTGCGACGACGTGATGCGCGGCCACGTCGTCGCCTACCTCGACTACCAGCAGTACCGCCTTGGAGACACTTCCTCCAGATAGTCAGAGTTCTATACTGTTGCTAATCGCTATTTGATGCCTTTTGATATCAGTTCGAATGGTAGTTCTATCGAAGTTTGTTTGTCGCTCGTCTTTGCGAAGTCGATTGCATAATTGACAAACGCGTGCGTTTATATTTCTTCTGTAATTCAGTGATACACACTTTCGGTAGCCGACTTCGTGATGCCACTAGCATGTATAATCCCTTGTGTCGTGCCGCGCCCGCCTTTGATGCCGATGTTATGTATGATAGAAGTGTTATGTACAGGTGCCCAGACTTGCACGTATGTTCGTCTAAAAGTCGCTTGTGCGGTACGATGCGCCCTTCCGGGTAGCCGACGATGTGCTGTGTTTTGCGCGTAAATCTCGAAATATTATTGTAGTATGCATAATCAACTGTATTGGAAACACACTACAGATGTACAACAGTTTTGTCGGGCCCCTTGTCCAACACACAGGGCCCCTTGGCTCACATACCGGGCCCCCTGTCTCACCTCTCGGGCCCCTTGCACACGGGCCCCTTGCGCCTCGAGTCGGGCCCCTTGCCCTCTTAGTCGGGCCCCTTGCTCACCCGGGCCCCTTGCCTACTAGACCAGGGCCCCTTGGCGCACATTCCACGGGCAGACGTGTAGTGCAGTCGGTTCTCTACAGATGCACCATTTGTTGCTGCTGGGAGGGTGGCTCTTATCAAGCGCCACTGTTCCCCCCTTTGCCTGTGGGTAGAGTGCGACAAGACAAACCGTTCCCTTTCGTCGGTCTTGATTATCTCGGACCAGTCTACATTACGATAGCAGCAAACCAACAGGCCAAAGTTTGGGTGTGCCTTTTAACGTGTGGGGTCACTCGCGCCATGCATCTTGAACTGGTCACTGACATGACGGCGCAGATGTTCCTTCTGGCCTTTGCTCGCTTCATCGCTCGTCGTGGGTGCCCCTCAGTAGTCGTTTCCGTCAGACAAGCGAATTATTAAGCCTGAAGCAAGTGTGTCGTTTCCAGTTTGTGACGCGTTTTGATTACTGTACATACTTCTCCGTTGAAACTTTTGAAACTTTTTGTTGTCGGATTCATGCTCAGTGTAACGCGCGGCTGCACCTCTGCTCTCGACTTCAATCTGCTTCAAACTTATGAACGCGCAATTGGACTTCTTACATAGACGAATCGACAGGGGCGAGATGAGCCACGGTTACAAAGTGTGCCAACTTCACTTTTAATTACTGCGTCAGTGTGGTTCTGATCTCTCGTGCTTCTTTCGAATAGTTGTTCCTCTTAGACGCCGAATTCGTGCTTCACACGCTCGTACCTAGCTGACATTTGTCCCCAACGGTCTTTGGCATTGCGTTGTTCACCATGTGTCGCCGACGCATTACATTACAAGTGTACGTGACGCCGTTGTATCATTCCTTTGGCGTTCGTCGGGAGAGAGGGACGGAAACTAGTGCGCCGTAAACCGCCGGATAGTGGAGGACGTGCACCATTGTTTGGACGTGCACCATTATTATTTCAACCTGTTGTTAGCCTGGTTTACAACCTCAGAACATGTGCTGATAAACCTACGAGAGTCCTTACTGCCTACCATTTCAGCTGAATTCTAAAACAAAATGCACCAATAATGAATACAGAACGGTTTCGTCAGGTGTAAATCAGATTGCTTGCACGCCTGCTAAAGGCGCAAGACTGTCCCCAAATAGTAGTGCGTGCGCCACTATTCGGAGCTTCTGCTGGGGACTTGTTTGCCGGCGAACTCCCTAAGTGGCTGGTAGAAATACTCAGCGAGATTCGTCGCTACCACGTAACTGTTCAAAAGCTTCACGCGGCGCGCAAATAACCCAGTGACAACTTCAGTCTTTTAGCTCTTCTGGCCAACGGGCAGGGTGCAGCGCACTTCCTGAGGCTTCTTACCCATGGCGTGGAGGCTGCACGCGATCAGCGCGCCAGACTCTGGGTAGCTCCTGGCGCGGTCGAAGAACTTTACCTCGATGAGACGCTCAGCGGCCTTCCATAAACCGATGTGCTGCGACATAGTGGCTCTGGAGAAGGTGGAGAGGTCGGCATCGAACGCGCCCACGTGGACGGCCTCGCCTTGCAGCAGAACGTTGCCCTTCTCTATGGGGGGGGGGGGGGGAGACGCACGCAAAAGACAGAGACGTTTGTTCTCTGATGTCGCCATGGCGCCGTTGAGGATCGAGGCCGCTGTTGTAGATCAGACTGCTGATTCGATGGCCCAGGTTCTCTCGGAGTACCTTCCTAGCAGCCGGCAGATCAAGGAAACCTGACCAGTTGGTTGGTTGACTTTCCAGAATGACCGATCTTGTTGTTAACCTGTCACGGAAAGATCAATCCCCGTCTGACGATGAAGGTCCTGTTGTCGTATGTAGACACACCAGAAGGCAGGGCACGACCGTTCATGGTGGCGGGCCAGTTGACTGCAGAGGAGATTTCGCGTTGTTGAAAGACCCTCGCTGTAATCACATCAACCACAATCCTCCCGTGGCGCCCACTGAAGGCGAATGCTTTCTCTTCGACACCGCAGAAACGAAGGGACGCAAGTCTTCGTCCACGCAGCGCTGTGCGTACGACGACGACCAGTGCGAAGTAATATGAATTTTGTGACATGTGTGGGCGACGCTTCTATTTCGGATGGCGCCCCTACGTTCGACGAGTTGCTCGGCAAGTTTAGAGGAAATATTCGGAGAATGCAAACGATGTCAAGTGCAATGTGTGTAGGTTTAAACAGTGAAGGGCTGCAGCACAGCACGTGTGGACTGTTATACCTTGCATGCAGCTTGTGACAGCCAATTGCATTGTTTGCGATGTATGTAGTGGTGCGTTGTAGAGCAAGACTCAATTAGTAGTGGGGCACGTCGAAATATTTGTGGACGCACTACTATTTGGAGACAGTACAGTATTAGCAAAGAATATTGTGCAATTAAGCTGCTAACACTTCGTAAAACTGCTATGTTTATATAGTTGGTACATTATGACTTGAAATCCATTGAAATGGTGAGCAATATCTACTTGTGTATGCATATCAGTGCATGTTCGATTCTCTCAGATCCTTACTCTTAACCTCCCCCCCCCCTCTCCCATCCCTCAAAGAACCTTTGCGCGTTTTCTACACAAGTGCCTCGTTTGCAATTTGTTCACAATACAAAGTTTTCAGCGCCAGGAGCTTGAAAAAGACCTAATGGGACGCTGAAGCGGCGACGAGCACTCTTTAAGAAGCGACGTTCCTCTCTAGCGACGCGTTGATTCGTGGTTTTAGTAGCTTCACACATAATATCGCATATTGTGTAATATCCATTGCATTGTCAGACGGTTTCGCAACAATACGTTTTTATTACTATTGTTATTTCCGACTCCTTAGTAGATTGCTTCTGCGCCGTGAACGTTTATTGTCTTGGGAATGTGTGTATGTAACTCCGCTACTGTCTCAAAGGGTTTCATAGTAATACGGTGAAGCATATTCTGATAAGTCCGACTCAGCTCTTCCGGCTGCAATTCATTTCGCAGATTCTTGATCAGAACGTCTAGCAAGACTTTCTGATCTGCGCGAAGGGTCGAATAAACGTCGGCGGCACTGCCTCTGAGATAGGCTGGGAGCACTTTCAGCGCGCGATCATCGTCCCAACTGCTTGCCTCCTTCACTCTACAGAAGAGGTTATACCAGTCGTCGATATCCACGCCAGAATCGACGCCGTCGAAGGTGGGGAGACTAGAGGACAATCGTAGACCCGTCCCAACACCGCATGCGTGCTCATTCTCCTGTCTGTGCACTTGCTCCCTCAACATCTGTATGCTGTTTGTTATGTGGGTTCCTTGTTGCCTCAATCGGTTCGAGTCGTCTTCCAACGCGCGAATCCGCCGCGTAAGCGCGCGTTCGTCCCTCGCGTTCGGGGGTACAACTTCAATGCGCGCTTCGACGTTTAGCTGCTGCTGCGCGTCCATTCCTTCCTCCTCCCACAACACAAGGCGGGGCACCAAGCGGGCGCGGTCGGTCATAGAATGCTACCAATACAAAGTGACTGGCTACTGGCCACGCTTAGTTGCGAAAGGGAGCGCAACGGTCGGTTCGGGAGGAATGTAAGCAAGTTGCGTGCCTAGCTCGAGGCCACACTGAAGAAAAAAAGCGTAGACACAATGGCAGCAAAGAAGCTGGTTAACATGCGAACAGTATGAATGCACAATTGCACATGAAACGATGCGCAGAGCAGCGGCGACTGTTACCTCCTGTAGAAAACACGCGCAACTGTCCCCAATGGGTCGTCTACAACGGTAGAAGAGGCGCGACGGCATCCCCTAGCAGATACCAAAATGTAACGCCTCAGCGCCTCCTACTTACGCCGTTCACTGCCCTATCTGCTGCGCAAACTGTGGACAGGGGTTCGTGTGAGGCGTCACACAGGTTGATTTAGACTAGAATCCAGTCTGGATGCATTTGGGTGTGCGTAGGTGCTCGTGCCGTGCGTAGGCCTCCAGGCAATGACGCTACGAAACGTTATTTTACACCGCAACTTGTATGGACAGCGCGCGCGACACGGTTAGACGCACTTACAGGAGCAACGATAGCAAGCAGCGTGGCACCGAGAACGGGCGTGCCTTTGCACTTCAAACCTTGGGGCGGCCGAGCGGGCGCCGAGACGATCGGTGGGCTGGCCGCCGGCTAGCTAGCAGATGGTGATGAGACTGGCAGGCGGGAGGTCTTGGTCGCCAACTGCCTGTCTGGCTGGACACTGTTGGAAGCTTGTTCACAGTTCTTTACTCTGCCACACTCTCAAAACTTCGCCCCGCCGAACTCCATTTCCTTTCGACCTTTGGACTCTCCGCTCTCCAGCGCGTCCGGGTGACTGATATTTGTCCCCACATTCCAGTAGCCTGGAAATCGTACGATGTGTGATGAATCTGTCTTATAGCAAGAGCTCGGCGTGCATACGTGCGTATTTCGCTGGCCGGTTTCCCGAGCATATCGGTCACCGTCTTTCGAACGATCTTCAAAAATTCCCTCTGCTGCTCCATCGTCGGCTGCATCGTGAGGCGATTGTCGAGAGAGGCAAGAAGAGGAAAGGAGTTTGCGCAGGCGGCGTCAAATCAAGTGAGGCCTTTCTCCGCGCGCCAAACCTTTTGAAGGCCGCGAGACGGCGCCGCCGACAGCTCCGCGCGCACGTCAGGTCGCCATGGGAGCACGCGCTTGACGAGCGCGCACGACGGCGCCAAGGTTGACATGGAAGGGCGAGCGCGACAGGACAAAGTCGGCGGCAGACGAGACGGCCAAAGGTGGCGCGCGGGCTTAGGACCGGTCTAATCCATGCAACTGATAGCGCCAACGTCCTGTCCCTCCAATCCAACAAGCAAGCGCAAATTGATTTCAGCTTGTCTGAAGCAGCCAAGGGATAAGTAGTCTTTAGAGGAATGTGTGACAAGAGGCCCGCGACTAGTAGGCAAGAAGCGCAGTTGTCATGTTCTCCTCTAGTGTAAGCAAAAGCCCCACGCTGTGCGCAGGAGGCCAGAATACGGCAACAGGCCGCCAGAGCCCGCTCGCGAGCGACAAGAACGGTAGCAGTCAGCTGCAGATTGGCTGCCCTGGAGCAATACGCCGACGGACGAACGCCGTTTGACACCACCCCACGCTGCTCTACGGCAAGGTTTGCTATTCGCTCCTTCGAATGTGTGACAAGAGGCCCGCGACTAGTAGGCAAGAGGCCCGCGGGGCCAGGAGGCCCGCGGAGCAGGGGCAAGAGGCCCGCGAGGGGTGAGCAAGATGCCCGCAGACGCGGAGGGGGCAAGAGGCCCAAAAGGAAGGAGCAAGAGGCCCGCGGTAGAGGTGCAAGAGGCCCGCAAGGAAGGGTCAAGAGGCCCGCAGCTAAGCGGCAAACTACTTATGAACTTCTGAAACTCACCCTTGTAACTATGCCATCACCGTGACTTGGCGATTGCCCAGGTGCTCAAGTTTGTTGAATGAGTTGTTGCCTTGTCTTCCAGCCACTATAAAACTTGTGGCGTTCAGTAATTGTTGTGCATAGGGACTGGAGAATAGTTGGTCTCTCATGAACAGTGTGTCCATTGTTCCAAGGTTTTGGGGATTGTTTGTATACCTAGTTGTTTTGTTTATGGGCGCCTGAAGAAGCGTTTGTCTTGTTGTTGTACCAGCAAAAGCCTTGGAACACTGTTAACAATTCAAGGAACATGGTTCTTTGTTGTGTAGCAACTTGCAGACGTACAGTAACATGATGATTGTAGTTTGCACGTTGGTAACCAACGTTGGGGGGGGGGGGGGGGTATAGGACCCTCAGGGGGGGGGGGGGTCTGAGGCCCCTGGAGGGGGGGGGGGGGTCAAATGACCTAAAAAATTTGCCAAAAAGTACCAAAAAGTGAGAACATTTTGCAAAAATTGGCCAAAAAGTACCAAAAATCGCTTAATTTTGGTCAAAAACGTCCAAAATAATGCGCCGCAGGCGAAAATTTTGCTATTTTCAAGCGCCGAAGGCAAAATTTTTGCCATTTTTTCGCCGCGCCTCAGCGCGGCGAGGTGTATATATACGGATGACAATGTGTGTGTGTGTGTTTGTCTGTCTGTCCGCGCATCGAAATAAGGTATGTGGCATATGTGGTCAAGTAGAGTCAAGGTCGCTGAGTACGGATCCGACGTCCGTTTCTGTTGCTAATTTCGCATTTTCGAGATATTTACAATTAAAATATGAAAATGTCGAAAATCGACTTTTTCGCCTGATGAGGTAGCGGCGAAATTTCTTCAGAAATGGAAAGAGCATAGACCGCGGATAATTTGTAACACAAAAGAAATTTTTTGGAAATGTGGAATTTGATAGAAATACGCGATTATCTGTCAAAATTTCATAAAATGACAAAAATAGAACGTCATTTATTGACGAATGTGAATGCAGAAATGGAAAGGTCTAGTGGCATTAAGAATTTGTGACATAGTTTTACAGGTGTAAGATGTTACAATTTCGAGGTATTCACAATTAAAATACAAAAATGTCGAAAATCAACTTATTCGCCTGATGAGGTAGCGGCGAAATTTCTTCAGAAATGGAAAGAGCATAGGCCGCGGATAATTTGTTACACAAAAGAATTTTTTTTGCAAATGCGGAATTTATTAGAAATACGAGATTATTTGTCCAAATTCCATAAATTGACAAAAATTAAAACGTCATTTATTGACGAATGTGAATGCAGAAATGGAAAGGTCGTGTGCCAATGAGAATTTGTGACACAGTTCTACAATTTTCAAAAATTGCAGTTTCGAGATATTCAGAATTTAATTAGAATTGAAAGGTGTCAAAATCGACATTTTTGTCTGATGGAATTGTGGCTAAATTTCTTAAGAAGTGGCAAGCGCATAGACTACGGGTAATTAGCAAAACAAAATAAAATTTTTATATGCGTTAAATTTGATAGAAATGTTTACAATTCTATCGAATTAAATTAGAATTCGAATCGAATTAAAAAGTTCGTACGTCAAAAGGAATTCCTGATAAAGAACGACTGCACTGCAATAGTTGGCAAGTTTTTTTGTTGGATGTGATGTATTTACAGTTTACACGAATCGGGACATCAGATGAACGGCGTCGTATCATGCCGATACCATATAGCGAATGCGGCGATATCACTGAGCTTTAGATCAGTTGTACAGACAACCGTATCGTGGGAATAGCTGCACTTGGTGTATGGTACACGTTCTCAAGACAATTTCTCCAGATATGGCTAATGATGTGAACAAAGTTGTCCACACTGTTCACCAAGATTTGACAGACACAAAGTAT